>CAUYLG010015538.1:0-136623 GCA_963573385.1 Cacajao melanocephalus | reverse complement strand
ACCTCTGCCTCCCGAGTAGCTGGGATTACAGGCATGCACCACCGTGCCCATCTAATTTTTTTCTTTTTCTTTTTTTTTTTTTAGTTGAGACGGGGTTTCTCCATGTTGGTCAGGCTAGTCTCAAACTCCCAACTTCAGGTGATCCACCCCCTTCCGCCTCCCAAAGTACTGAGATTACAGGCATGAGCCACCGCGCCCAACCCTTTTTTTAAATCGTTCTTAAAAACACAAGCTGGAATCTGCGCTGCCCAGCACCCTAGGGCTCTGTGAAGTTTTTCCATTTGAACAGATGGGGGAGCTTGTAGGCAGCTAATCTTTTCATTCTTTGTGTTCTTAAAAACAGACCCAACGGCTCAGTAATAAGCACCAACATTAGCGTTTGTGATTAGTCCTGGTGATGACTTACCAGGACACAGAGTTCTAGGAGTTTGGAGATCCTGCCAAGCTTAGCTGAAAGTGCACATCTAGAAGAAAAGGTGCAAAAGTGGCCCATGGTCCCAGGAAGTGGCAAAAGAGTGGGCCCTTCATGTCATGTTTTGTCAAAATGAGATTTATCAAATGCTTAATAGAAGGCAGCTTGAGACAGTGGAAAGAACGCTATGTTGAGAGGCAGCCCAACTTGGGTTCAAATGTGGCCCCATGCGGGAAGGGGTTTTTGTTTGTTTCATTCACTCCATGCCTAATACTGTGCCTGGTACATAATATGTCCTCAATATTCGCCACATGAATGACTAAATGAGTAAATTGATAACTTACTGAATGCTCAGTTTTCCCATCTAAGTAATGGGTGTTTCTCAGAAAATATCAGCTTTAGAGTTTCGAACACACACACAAAAATTACATAAAACTGTTTCTCTGGCTTCATCTCATCTCACGAATGATTTCTAGAGGTCTTCAGTTTGTCCCTCCTGACTCATTAACACACCATCTACCATCACCTACCACCTGCCAATTTTCTCCCCATTTATACCAGATACCTGTGAGATACTTCCTGCAGCAGCCTTGGATCTCAGTCCCCAGGTGATAAGCAAACTACCCCAGGCCATGATCCTGCTACCAGCCGTACTCTGCCAGCTCCCAGCAACTGCACCTGTCTTCAGGCGAAAGGCACCAACTATCAGCAAATGTCCCAAGGGAAACAGGCCACATCCAGATTGAGATAAGTTTAAAAAGGATTATATAGAAAGGGACTATAATGCCGGGCACAGTGGCTCACCCCTGTAATCTCAGCACTTTAAGTGGCTGAGGTGGGTGAATCACTTGAGGTCAGGAGTTCAAGACCAGCCTGGCCAGCATGGCAAAACCCTGTCTCTAATAAAAACACAAAAACTAGCCAGGTGTGGTGGCAGCCACCTGTAGTCCCAGTTACTCAGGAGGCTGAGGCAGGACAATCACTTGAACCTGGGAGGCAGAGGTTGCAGTGAGCTGAGATCACACCACTGCATACCAGCCTGGGTGACAGAGTGAGACTTCAAATCAAAAAAAAAAAAAAGAGAGACTATAATTTGAAATAGGATTAGAGGGAGCAGACCACAGAAGATAGTATAGTAACCCCAGGTTAGTAACAGGAGAGTTGTCAACACCCCAGGCTGAAGGAGACAGGGGGTGTGAACAGTTATAGGAACTGGAAAGAGAAAATTCAGTAAGCTGGGTCGCAGTTTAAAAGCTGGAGCCTTTTGGCAGTTTTTCCTGACACTCCGAGGCCAACTCTGGCCCTCTTTCCCTGAGCAGAGACTGGACTTTGCCTATTCTTACGGCAGCTCTCACATGGAAGGGGTCCTGTGGGTCTCCCTGCCAGACTGAGAGGAGTGGCTAATTATATCTTTCCGCGTTTGTGTTCCCAGTAGCCAGCCCAAGACCAACACAAACTAGACTTTCAAACCAGGTATGAATGGTTTAACAAGTGGATGAATGAAAGAATGCTTGTCCTAATGTGCAAAACAGAAAAACATATTCAAAGCCTCACCCATGTTTCTTACCCAAAACAGAAACCTTGTTCTCTTTAAATTGATACAGTACATTTTCCTAATAAAAAGTTTTGAAAAGCAAAAGCAGGCCAGGCCCAGTGGCTCTCACCTGTAATTCCAACACTTTGGGAGGCCAAGGCAAGAGGATCGCTTGAGCCCAGGAGTTTGAGAACGGCCTGGGCCATAAAGCAAGACCTCCATCTCTACGAATTAAAAAATTAACTGGGGGCAGTGACGCAGACCTGTAGTCCCAGCTGCTTAGAAGGCTAAATTGGAGGATTGCCTGAACCCAAGAGTTTGAGGCTGCAGTGAACTATGATTGTACCACTGCACTCCACCCTGGGCAACAGAGTGACTTGCTGTCTCAAAAAAAAGAAAAAGAAAAAACAAATGTGCTTAAATTAAAAGTAACTATTACTCCTCTTCCACCGGGCCCTACATATAACAAAGTGCTAAAGTAGATCTCCTCTGACTTCTTTACATATAATTATATGTACTTTAAAATATTTATTAGTTATACACATTGTTCTAAAAATGTAATGTAGGTATTGTTCTGTAGCCTTACATACAGATTTGACCTTATTATTTTTAATTGCTGCACAGATCTGTGCTTTTCCAAGCTTGACACTGAAAATAGAAACCAGAAAAGAAATGATGTAGACTCAGAAGTGGGGTTTGAGCTCATCACCTCCCAGCTGTGATCCCAGGCACATTAGTATTTGTAATGCCTCCGTCTTCATCATCTGCAATCACCTTATCTCACAGAAGTGCTGGGAAAACTGAGTGAAGAATGTATCGGATGTTACTAGTATGTTGTAAGTGCTTACTGAATACTAGTCATTGGTCTAATATCCTTTTATTCCCTAAACATTGTAAACAAGTAAAGGTGAGTGACAAATTAGGATAGCTATTCATAAAACATATGATGGGCAAAAATTATTACTAAGAGGAAGAGAATATTCCATTAGAAAAAAAGAAGACCTGGCATAGTGGTTCATGCCTGTAGTCCCAGCTACTCGAAAGGATATGGCAGGAGAATTGCCAAAGCCCAGGAGTCAAAGTTTAGAGTGAGCCATGATTGAACCACTGGACTCCTGCCTGGGCAACAGAGAAAGATGCTGTCTCGAAAATAAAATTTTTTTAAAGGAGCTAGAGATTAATAGAAGAAGAAATATCAATGCTGTGTAAACATATTAAAATGTTCAACCTCTCGAGCTCTGTAATAAAAAAGTCAAAACCATGGGGTTGCATAAATAGCACGTTTCCTAAAAACTTAGCACTTTTTTGTAAAAAATCAGAGTTAACAGAGTGTTGGGACATAGGTATTTAGAGACACACTTAGCATTAGACACTTCATAAAACTCTTTAATCCATCAGTTCTCCTTCCAGGAATTTGTCCTAAGGGTCAAGGTTGTTTGCACAGATATTGGGTTGATGCAAAAGTCGTCATGGTTTGCACCAACTCTCTATTCATGTGGACGCTACCAACAGGGTTGTATATGGTAGGGCCTCCTTCCCCCAAAAAATACAATAAATAAGTTAAATGTCTCTAAAAGAAGGTTAAGAAGTTTTGGTTTTTTTTTAAAAAAGAAACCACTACATAGCCATTCAAACTAATACAGATTGAGACTATTTAATGGCATGCAAAGATTATTTAAGTGAACAAAAATGTTTTTAAGACTATACATTAGATGATACCAATTTTGAAAAGAAAAATACAGTATGTGAAAGGTGTGTGTACCACACATGTTAGCAAGTCATACCTACTGGTGTTAGGATCACAAGTAGTTTACTTCTTTTATCTATATTTTCTAGATTCTTCACAACAAAGAAACATTTATTTAGTAATAATAAATAGGACAATAAAAAAATTTTAACACAACCATGGTAAAGGTATATTTATGTTACATTTTCAATTTATTTGAAATCCAGACTTCTTTATTGCACACATAACACAACTTGTAGAAAACTAGAATGTACAGAGAAACAAAAAGAAAAAAAATCACTCATTCATCTATCACCCAGAGGTTTGTAGTTTCTATAAAATATATACATTTTAATAAAAATAGGTGCATGATAGATATACTCTTCTGTAACTTATCTTTTTCACTAAATATATCCAGATCATCATTTCTGACTGGCTACGTAAGTCACACTGGAAGATTTTCTTTTTGAGACGAAGTCTCATTTTGTTGCCCAAGCTGGAGTGCAGTGGCAGAATCTTGGCTCACTGCAACCTCCACTTCCCAGGTTAAAGCAATTCTGCCTCAGCCTCCCAAGTAGTTGGGACTACAGGCACGCACCACTATGCCCAGCTAATTTTTGTATTTTTAGTACAGATGGGGTTTCACTATATTGGCCAGGCTAGTGTTGAACTGTTGACCTTGTGATCTGCCTGCCTTGGCCTCCCAAAGTGCTGGAAGATTTTGCTGTAACTTCTTCAGCCAGTCCTCTGCTGAGGGCCTCTTAGATTGTTAGGTTTCGCTTACCCCTGGAGGACACATGCAGGCTCGGTTTTATGTATGCCCCTCAAGATTTTCTTAGAATAAATTTAGAAAGGGAATCCATGCTTCACTTTTGAATCTATTGTAGGTCCCTTTGCTGGATAAAAAAAAATTGAGCCACGTTGAGTGGCTCACACCTATAATCCCAGCACTTTGCGAGGCCAAGGTAAGAGTATCGCTGGAGCCCAGGAGTTTGAAGCTGTAGTGAGCCATGACTGCACCACTGTATCAGCCTAGGCAATACAGCAAGACCCTGTCTCCAAAAAGAAAAAAAGGAAGAAAAAAAAATTGAGTAAGGCAATTTTTAAAATGACAGCAAACCAAAATTTGATTCCACACTGACAAAAATTTCTTCAAACTTTTTCTAGTAGAAACTGGAATAAAGCCTACAGTCATGAAATTCTAAAGATCTATGGTTCTGGAGAAAATTCAGTATAACCACGTGCTCTATGTTCCACTCCAGCCACCAGCTTCCATAGCCACAAGTTGACCCTCGCCTATAATTGCTTTATTTCAAAATTAAACTTCAGAGATTCCAATCTCTGCCTTTACCTTGCTATTATTATTCTCTGGGCATTTCTCACTCACCTAACTGTTCTTCAACATGACAGGTGTCTCTGGATCCTCTATCCAGCCATTCCTGCATTTTCTTTGTCTTTGGCCAGCCTTCATAGTCCATCATCAAATCTCTGCTTCTTAAGGACCACTGAGCTCCTTGTGCCCTTGAATTTTCACATCACCTTTCTAGAAAGATGGAGAAATGACACGATCTACTAATGGGAGCCACTTTGAAATCATGTTCTTCAACATGAAGAGGGCCCTGACACCACCCAGTGGCCTAACAGTCCTGTCTCCATTCATGATCGCTCTAACCTTTCACTGCCTTCATCTTCACTCTTCTCATTTTCAGCAGACTGCCTTGCTGCAGACTTTTGGAGGAACTCCCAGCCTCAGGCATGCCCTCTCTCACTTTACCACCCTCCCTATAATCTCGCTGTACACCTCTACACGCCTGTGCTCCAAGATAAGAGGATGGCTTGTTTCTTCCATTTGAAGCCAAGCCTGTGCCTCGGATATATTGCTCACCCACCACCAAGGACCCGTTTCTGAACATTCCCATCGCTATCTCTCCAGCATGTTTAACTCTAGTTCGGCAGGCTCCTTGCCCTCAGCCTAGAGCTATTTTCACTTCTCTAGTTCCATCGATATTTCTACGTTAACTCAATCTCTTGCCCCCATTTTCATTCTGATTTCCCATAGGTGGGGTCTGTCCTTCCTGTTTCCATTTTCTCTCCTTCAGTCACTGACATTCGGCTTCAGCTCCCACCATTCTTTTGAAAGTTTTCTAACTAAACTCACCACTGGTTAAAATAGAGACTTTTTCCTCCCAGATCTTATCCCTACCACACTTAACACTTTGATTGCTCTCTTCTTTTTTCCCTCAACTTTGCATTATGAAAATTTTCAAACCTACAGAAAATCTGAAAAAATGGTACAATGAGCACCCATGTGGCCATCACCAAGATTCCCCAGTTATTACCATTTTGCCTTAAATGCGATCCTCCCAACCTGGTATATGCTCCTGTATATATTTTAAAGTAAGTTGTAGACATTATAACATCTCCCTCCTAAATCCTTTAGATCATTTCTCTCCAAAATAAGGGCATTCTCCTACATTACAATACCATCTTCACATCTAAGAAAAGTAACAATAATTTTATATCATCTAATATCAATTCCATATTCAAATGTCTCCAGTTGTCCCAAGAATGTCTTTTACAACTATTTTCTGCCTGAACCAAAAATCTATTAAAATAATCAATGTTCAAATACTGAATTTGGTTTTTATGTTTCTTTACTCTTTCATAATCTAAAATAGTTCCCTAGACTTCCCCCTGACCCCCATGACATTGAATTGTTTAGGAGCCTGGGTAAGTTGTCTTTTAGGATGTCCTGTATTTTCAATGTTTCCTCAGGGCATAGCTTAAATTCTTCCTTCACTCCGTAAACTGGCAGCTCGGCCTAGAAACTAGGATGAAGCTTCCAGTACTGATACCTCATCAGTAAGATGTCTACTTCATATTATATGTTGCCACTCATTTCATATTAATGGTGCCAAATGTGATCACTTTGTTTAAAGTGTGAATAAGAGATCTCTGTTGTTTGTTGTGGTTTTGTGAAGGTGCGGAGGAGGTTTTGAGACAGATTCTCACTGTGTCACTCAGGCTGGACTGCAGTGGCACAATCTTGGCTCACTACAACCTCCATATCCCATACCCAAGTGATCCTCCCACCTCAGCCTCCTGAGTAGCTGGGACCATAGAGATGCACCACCGTGCTTGGCTAATTTCTTAAGGTTTTTGTAAAGATGAGGTCTCACTATATTGCCCAGGCTGGTCTCAAACTCCTGGGCTCAAGTGATCCTTCCATCTCGGCCTCCCAAAGTGCAGGGATTACGGGCATGGGCCACCATGACTGACCACACATCTCTGTGTTTTAAAAGTACATTTTTCTTTTGTAATTATGAAGAGATCCATGAAGTCATATTTTGTATGATGATAATATCCTACTTTAGAATCCATTAGTGAATCATTTACTGCATTAGGAATTTAAAACATATTTTCTTAATTCTGTTATCTCTTCTACATTTATTAGATAACGTTGTTTAGTAAGAAATTTTCCCTTTTTCCCCTTTCTCCCCCTTTTTCTTGGGATGTAAAACCACTATGAACTCATTGATTTTTAATTATGCAGTGTATTTCACTAACATGGACAGTGAAAAACTCTTTAAGCTAGCACCTTTGTCTTTTTGATACAACCTCATTAGTTTTTGAGCACTTTGGATTGCCCACAAAAAGAGATATCCTTTCCTTGCTCCAGCTCTGGACTCAGTTTCTCTGAGGAGCCCTGGTTTCTTTTAATGGGAATAGCACGTGAAAACTAGGATCTAGGTGTTAGCTGTGCTTATTGCTACTAGGGTGTTTGCTTTTCTGAATAATGACTTCATATTAATATTTCTAATTAAAATTTAAAATTTCTCTGCCTTTGTCATTTCTCTTTTTTCTTATACTGAAAATTTTGGTTCCTAAAATTAATAATCTCAATATACTTACCTATTTGCTTTATCCCATAATATCCTTAAAATAGTTTTAAAATTAGAATGCCAATATTACTACTGACAATAAATCTACCAAGTGATGCATGCAATTTCATTATAGTACTGATTGTTCCTGGGATAAACTATAAAGATAAATAAAGTAATGTGTTTACAGTTACTCAAAATTATGTTTTTCTATATAGTGTCTTATCTTCCCAATAGAGAGTTAAGTTCATTTGTTTTTGTTTGTATTCAATTTTAGGATTTATCTTTTCAGTTAATTTTTTATTTTGTAT
This sequence comes from Cacajao melanocephalus, assembly GCA_963573385.1. Lineage (NCBI taxonomy): Eukaryota > Metazoa > Chordata > Mammalia > Primates > Pitheciidae > Cacajao > Cacajao melanocephalus. Next base: position 128,759 of record CAUYLG010015538.1, on the reverse strand, counting down.
ACATAAAGTATTTATATAGTTCCAAAGTCAGAACTATATAAAAGGTATCCTCAAAGAAGTCTCATTCACAGACAGGTCCTCACTCTGTACATCTACCCCTTCTCCGTGAATATTTTCATTAGTCTCTAGTTTATTCTCTCTGTTTCAGTTTTATATATAACCACATAGACATAAACATATCATCATCTCAGTTACTTTTACTTTACTCTTTTTAATAATTAGACACTGTAGTCATCCATTGAGTGAATGTACTTATAGCTGTTTCTAATGGGTTGTTTCTAGCCTTTAGTTATTACTTATAATGCTGTAATGAACAACCATGTGCATGTATGTTTTTATATTGTGGAGGTATATCTTCAGGATAAACTGGAAATAGATGTCAAAGGGTTTGAATCAAAGGGCAAATTTGTTCATAAGTAATTCTATTGCATATTGAAAAATTCTCCTCCCAAGGGGTTGTGCTTCTACTACCAGCAGTGTAAGAGTAGATAATCCCTACTTCTTGATTTCCTTGATATCATGACACTATGCCTTTGTTAAATTTCTTATTCCTTTCTGGTCATTCTTTTCTTTTGTCTTTCTGAATTCTTCCTCCTCTGATCATACTTCGGTTCTGTTTCTTTGGACCTTATCTATCTTCCCTGAGTAATATTATTCATTGTCCATATCAATTAACACCAGTACTCCAGTAACTTCCACACCTACATTTGCAGGACAGCTTCCTGGAGCTTCATGTCTTCATCTGCTTCCCCAACATTTCCATCCTTAGATGTCTTACAGATTTTAAAACCATAAACAAAATCCCTCTAAAACTGCCTCTTGCATGGCACCACCATCCAGGTAGACATCACACTTCCAGCCTGCTAGTAGCCCTGATTTCTACCTTTCACTTACCCATCAGGCGCCAGTTTTACCTCCTGCACATCTCTAAAATGGGTCTCTCTTTTACACCCTAATGCCATTTGCCCTCTCAGGGCCTCTTCTACTCTCCTCAAGAGCACTGCAGTAGTCTTCTAGCTTGTTTTCTGTCTCCAACCCTCGGTTCTTCTGAAAATCATCTCAACACAACTGCTACACTGAAATTTTTATAGATTTGTAAGTTCCACATTGCTTAAAGTGAAGAGCATTGCATTTACTTTTTATAATCATGACTGAGTTGCTAATCAACAAAACCTATCTAGAGAGTCTATACATGTTCTGATTTGTAGAGGGGGAAAACCTTAGGTAGTCATTTAAAATGAAAAGCAGTGCTCATAGACTGCTTTCTGAAAGGGACCCTTCCCAAGGTCACTATTGTTAGAGGGAGCACTATGTATCTGGTTATTTGAACCGAGAGCCAGCCAGCATCATGCTACTATGACCAGTTTTTTTATATAGCAAAGATTTCCCAACAGATGAAAAAGAAGATTCTTTAAAGGTAGTGAACTTAATCAAAGTGATTCGTGATTCAAACTACCAAACAAGTATTATCCTAACTTAGTTAAGAAAGACAGATTGAGCAAGGCAGTGAGAGGACATAAATTACCATCTTAAAGTCTTAAAAAGTTGAGTATATTTAAATGTAAAGAGAATTGCAGTGAGGTAAACATTCATTACAGCACTCTAGTGAAATTAGGATTTGCCTAGAACGTAAAACTCTAAAGTTTTATATTCTCTGTTCCTTGGAGGAAAAAGAAAAAGAATCAGAGATTTTAAAATAGAAAATCATATAGCAATTCATGTATAAAATGGTTTATTACTTTATGGGTTTAGGTTACTTATTACTTTCATAGTAACAATCAAAAGTGACAAAGGTATACATTTTCCAAATAGAAGGAAACAGATAAAATTATCCTGTTACCATTGTGAAACAGAAAGGTCAACACATTTTCCTGCAAAGTCAAATAATAGCTTCAAAAGAAAAAATATTTTTTACAAAGAGCAAGAAGCTAGGAATCAACTTTGATTCCAATGAATATTAACTGATTTTCCCCTAATTAATATTAATATGTAAAATAAGAATTTAGTTAAAGAAGAATTCTCTATGGTATAACCATAGATCACATTCAATTTTGTCATTTCTATCCTTTTTGGAGTGTTGTTTTTTAAAAAGCAAAAAAATTAATAGATTCTCATCACAGAACTGATTTTATGAAACCCCCGACCCCTGCAAAACCATCCCACCCCCACCCCTAAAGGGAACTAGAATTAGACTTAGGACATCTGAAATGTAAAACAAGCAAACAAATGTAAAAATACCCTAAATGCTAATTATAAGGAAATTATATAAAAGTATCTAATGTACGAGCCTCCCTCTGCTGTTGGGATTGTACAGGAAAATATCTGTAGGTTGATACTGGAAAAAGGGTGCCACATGGAGCCACCTAAGAGCTGCTTGTTTACATTTGATCTCTGCTGCTGAACCACAGGCCCACCGCATGCCACGGGGTTACGCACAAACACAGAGGGCTTTTGAAAAAGGCAGAGCCTTGATTTTTCCCTCTATAGAACCTTCATCTATGCTATCTAAACAAACTCTCTGGAGGTATGTTTATATCATGTAGAAAGAGCTGGGAAACTAACAATCACAGTGTGTGAACAATCCTTTCAGCTAGTTCTTGCCTTCCATGGCTGACTGTTGATCTATGGAAAAAAGAAAATTCAAACAACACCCATATTTATTGTCTGTAGTCCGTCGTACTCTAAAAGTTAGCTGAGAAGAAAAAAAATCAATTGTCCCATTTACTTGTTTGGTATTTTAGCGGGGGTTGCTTCTAGAAAGAAAAAAAAATCCTAATGGGATTCCACCTCAAAAATCAATTTGATTTTTAAAAAACAAGCTGGAATAGACTTTCTCACTGCTTTCTAAAGGCAAAAGCAAGGTATAGTGGGAAACTGAGTTCTAATAAGTATGTGGAGTCTACTATAGGAAATCATGAGATTCCCCTGTCTATCATTGATTGATTGTGTGATTTGAGTTTGTCTGGCTCCATGCTAAGGCTTTGCATGGTCGCTAGAGATAATTAGAAGCTGAGAGTACGTAGAATCTGAAAACGTAGTAAGGAATTAATAAAACTCAGTATTTTAGAGTATAATGAATTTAAAGGAAAGAATATGAATTTAAAGAGAAGAATATGAATTTAATACTAAAACATTAGATTCCATATCATAATCTACCCTAAGAAGTATAAAAGGTAAAACAGAAAACTCTACACACCTATCTTTTTTTTTTCTTTTTTTGGGGAAGTCTCGCTCTTGTCACCCAGGCTAGAGTGCAATGGCGCAATCTCAGCTCATGGCAACCTCCGCCTCCCAGGTTCAAGCGATTCTCCTGCCTCAGCCTCCCAAGTAGCTGGTATTACAGGCACCCACCACCACGCCTGGCTAACTTTTGTATTTTTAGCAGAGACGGGGGTTTCACCTTATTGGCCAGGCTGGTCTTGAACTACTGATTTCAGGTGATCCACGAGTGTCTTGGCCTCCCAAAGTGCTGGGATTATTGGCATGAGCCACCTCACCTGGCCCACACCTTTCTTCTTAAAGCATGTTTACATGAGAATTGGAGGTGGCTCACTAGAGAGGCCTGGGACCCCCAGTTCTCCCATGCAAGTCTCTGCTGCCTCCAACTCAGCTGGATTGCTCCACTCAGGGGAAGCAGCTGGATTCTTCCTCCTGTGCTGGTTGGCAGTCTGGGAAACAGACCAAGAATAGAATCTGGAGTAATGTCTGTGCAGATATGCCTTAAGGTAAAAAATAAGATTCCAAGCATTTTAGTTTTTATTTATTTGGCTAAGCTAAAGTTCTTGACTATTTTTTAATCATCTAAATGTGACTTTTTTATTTTTTAACATTAAAGATACATATCACGTCTAATTCTCTTCCATACTCCCTGGTCTTTTCAAAATAGTATACATAACTGTCTTGAAACTTGTTTTTATTTTTCAAAATTAGCTTTCATTTGGATTGTAAACAATTAGGTTTTATTCTTTGTTTGGGTAATCCTGTAATACAAGGGAAAGAGAACTGGCCCCAGAGTCATTAATGGTGCCAGGTGATATGGTAAGTCCTTTACATATGTGAACGTGTTGAATCATCAAAAACAACTCTAAACCTTTGTTTGTTGGCCTTATTTTACAAGCAAGGAAGCTGAGGGGTTGTGACTTGCCCGAGGTTGCCCAGTCAGAGAGTAGGGAAGCTGGGATTCAAACCCAGACATTCTGATTGCTTGGCCCCACTCTTGACCATTACCAAAATCAGTATTCCAGATTCAGCTCTGCCCTTAACCCATTTATACTGGAGGTTGCAACTTTTTGAGTTTTTGCAATCAGACCTTGGCAATTACCACCTTGAGCAGTACGATATAAATAACTCCCATATGCTTAGTGTTCCAGTAATGGAACACTACGCATAAATGTTTAATTTGGTTGTTCTCAGATAAATTCTAAACATTCATTAGCCTCAGTTTAATAAATAAGGAAACCAGTCTAATTTTCTTATGCTAAAACTTTCAATTGCCTTTTAACTCCACAACCAGTGAGAACTTAAGCTCTTACACCAAACTTCAAATTTGCTAGTTCCTGAGTATAAATCCTTGTGGTAGCTTAGATAAGGGGTCTCTTCGTATTCACTATGGATGATGTAAAATTTGCATTCCATTATCTAAGGAGGCATCAAATTATTCAAATATAAATAAAAGACTACTGTTTTCCAAAGTTCAAATCTTGATATTTATTTCCCTTCAACTCAAGAGTCGTCTATGCTGTCTTCTCCCCATCATCGCTTTGCTGAAGAGTGCCTGATATTTTCCTGATATCTATTTCTGCCTCCTGTAGGATGTTTTACTGGTATTTTAAACCAAATAAATGCTAAACTGAGCTTATCATCTTCCCTCCTCTGTTACCAAATTTACTTCTTTAAATTGAACTTGTTTTCTTATTTCTACCTTTCCATTAATAGCATCTTCTCCCAAGTAACCAAGCTTAAAATCTTGCTCCTCTTTTATTCCCTTTTTCCCCATCCTACTAACCCCCACCCTGAATTATCAAGTCCATTTTACTCGTACAATGTGCCCTACATTTATCTACACTTTTCCATCTCCTTGCCTGGATTCCCCCATCCTCAAGGTTAATCTTTCTAAGGCACCATTTGGATCAATCTTTGGCTCAAAATGATTCAAGGACTCCCTCAACAAATATATACCAAAAATATTTCTTTAAGTGTTTAGAGGCCTCCATGATATTGATCCATCATATAATTTTTGCTTTCCTTATTACTTGCCAATATACAGACTACCTTTAAGTTCAGCACAACTATTTACTATTCCTTATCCACTTAGACATTCATTCCCTGATATGCTTTTGCTCATGCTTTTCCTTCCAGGTGAAATACTGTTTCCCTGATCTGCTTCTGTTACGTCCTACCCAGATCAAATGCTGTCTCTTCCATGAAGTCTTCCCAGGTTCCCATACCAAACATGATTCCTTTCTTTCTTTTTTCATATAATTTCAACTTTTACTTGAGATTCAGGGGATATATGTGTAGGTTTGTTACCTGGGTATATTGTGTGATGCTGAAGTTTAGGATATCACTGATCCTATCACCCAGGTACTGAGCACAGTACCCAATAGTAATTTTTTCAACCCTTTCCTGCCTCCATCCCTCATCCCTCTAGTGGTCTTCAGTGTCTATTGTTTTCATCTTTATGTTCATGTGTACCCAATGTTTAGCTCCCACTTAAAACATGTAGAATTTGGTTTATGTTCCTGTATTAATTTCCTTAGGATAATGGCCTCTGGCTGCATCCATGTTGCTACAGAGAACATGGTTTCATTTTTTCATGGCTGCATAGTATTCCATGCTGTATATGTACCACATTATCTTTATCCAATCCACTGTTGATGGGCGCCTAGGTCAATTCCACATCTTGCTGTTGTGAATAGTACTGCAACAAACATACGAGTACATAATAGTACTGCAACAAACATACGAGTACAAATGTCTTTTTGGTAGAAGAATTTCTTTTCTTTTGGGTATATATCCTGTAATGGGATTGCTGGGTTGAATGGAAGTTCTAAGTTTTTTGAGAAATGTTCAAACTGCTTTCCACAGTGGCTGAACTAATTTACATTCCCACCAACAGTGTATGAGCATTCCCTTTCTCCATGGCCTTGCCAACATCTGTTACGTTTCGACTTTTCAGTAATAGTCATTCTAACTGGCATGAGATGTTATCTCATTGTGGTTTTGATTTGCATTTCTTTGATAATTAGTGATGTTGAGCATTTTTTCTTATGTTTGCTGACAGCTTCCGTTAAGAAATGTCTGTTCATGTCTTTTTTCCATTTTTTAAAGGGGTTATTTGTTTTTTGCTTGTTCAATTGTTTAAGTTCCTCATAAATTCTGGATATCAACCTTTTTTGGATGCACACTTTGCAAATATTTTCTCCTGTTCTGTAGGTTGTCTGTTTTTGTTGATGGTTTCTTTTGCTGTACAGAAGCTCTTTAGTTTAATTAGGTTCCACTTCTCAATTTTTGTTTTTGTTGCAGTTACTTTTAAGGGCTTAGTTATGAATTCTTTCCCAGAGCTGATATCCAGAATGATGTTTCCCAGGCTTCCTTTCTTTTTCATTTGTGCCAATTCTATGGGAACTTTCATTACACCTCATTCTTTTAAGAGTCAAAGAACATAAGCAACTATAAGAAAATTTAGTATTTATAGCCCTGTTGTTATGCAATAAAGACAAAAGTCAGAGGTGAAGGAATTTGCCAGATATAATATAGCCTGGAAAAGTCAAGACTAGAAAAATCTGAGAGTCAGGTGCGGTGGCTCATGCCTGTTACCCCAGCGCTTTGGGAAGCCGAGGCTGGGGGAATTCGAGACCAACCTGGCCAACATGGTGAAACCCCATCTCTACTAAAAATACAAAAATTAGGCCAGGCACAGTGGCTCATTCCTGTAATCCCAGAACTTTGGAAGGCCAAAACGGGTGGATCACCTGAGGTTGGGAGTTCGAGACCAGCCTGACCAACATGGTGAAACCCAGTCTCTACTAAAAAATACAAAATTAGCTGGGCGTGGTGGTGCACACGTGTAATCCCAGCTACTTGGGAGGCTGAGGCAGGAGAATGGCTTGAACCCGGGTGACAGAGTTTGCAGTGAGCTAAGATCGCACCACTGCACTCCAGCCTAGGCAACAGAAAGAGACTCCATCTCAAAAATAAATAAATAAGTAGAATTTACTTTTTCATCTCATAAACATAAAATGAACCTAAGCACTTTTCTGCCTTTCTTTTGCACAGTTGTGAGTATATGCATACATACCTGCCTGTTCACCTGACAAAACCCACACATACGCACACAATCTACTCACACCACAGCTATCTTTGAAAAATAGGTAACTGCAACTCCAGAAGAAGATTCTCTGATGGTAGTAAGAATTGTCATTTATTATTATGACGATGATAGTTGTGATTACTCTGTCATTATTAAAGTCCAGATCTGATGGTTGGCTTTTTTCACAGTATAAACGATGAATACAGATTTTTTAAATAAGGGATCAGGGTAGTAGCTACGTATGACAGCCAAAAATTTCTGTTTCTAAATAGCTCTCAGCAGGGGATAAAAAGCAACTGATAGCTCTCTTTGGGGCAAACGTACTGAGATAGCTTGTCTACACTATCTGTATTAGTGCATGGTCATCTTAGCCATCTGTCAAAGAAAAAGACTGACTTCAACCAACAGTTTCCATCAAACTCATTTTCTAGACAAAGAAACTGAGGCTTGACAGAGAATGAAGTATAGGCTTGGTGAGAGAGCATTCTGAGCTCCGTAATTCACTTCGCCTCTGGGCTCCTGCACCCCTCATCCTTTTTATTCTCAGTGTTTCAGGGCATTGTTCCTTCAGTTTGCACTGGGTTGGCTGGAGGTAGGCACCACAGGTTTGATTGATACAGCAATTTGCATCTCAAGGCATCGCTCGATAAATACAGCGCAATGAAAGGCTACTCTCTCACCAGCCAATTTCCCCCCCTGGGCTGACTTTAGAAGCTCATTGATGTCACTTCCTTCCTCAGTCAGCAAGTGAATTTTCTTTAATTCTCAAGACCAGCTGTCCATGCTGTCAACAGAAAGTTATTAAAATTCCTTTAAAGTGAATAAAAATAGCCTAAAAGCAAATGTACTTGGAAACAGGAAAGAATCAGTATGCAAAGTCCACAAACCTCTGAGCAAAATAATGTTGATCCAACCAGAGATTTCAAACATTGTATATTCAAGTTGCTAGAAAAAAATAATTAAAAGATGCTAAGCCACATACTTCTTAATCTTTTATTAGTAAAGACTTATACAGTTAAAATGTATCCCCCTAAATTTCATTCCTTTTCAAGTATGATTTGAATAAATTTGAGAATGACTTAGGTTTGAGAATCCCACTTAAGTGGGATTCCCTCCTCTTTTCTTGCATAGTCCAGAGAATGTTTTCATCTCCACCAGGCTAAGGTTATCCAAAAGCAAGAGACAAACATTATCACTAGCACCAATCATAACCACTAGGACCACAAAAATAATATAATTATATATTTTAATTTATTAGAGTTTTACTAGCTCAAGGGAAGAGGTAATTTTTTTCTTATATTTAAATGAGTATAACTCACAGAAATGAATTATGTGGCTCCTGAGTTCCCCTGATCCTCAACTGACTGCCTGACCTCAGTCACTGGAAGACTGGCTGGTTACCTTCTGAATCAGCCCTTGCTTTATCCTTCAGTCCCCCAGCAGCTGAGCTCCTTGTTGCCTGAGTTGTATATGACCTGGTACCCAAGTCCCTCCAAAGCATGGATATGCTCCTTACCACCAGTAGTCACCTGCATCTTCCTTATTTGGACAGAGGTCATGAATCTTGGACTCCCTCTGACCTTGTGCCAAGGAAACTTGTATCCAGCCTGTCTTGTCATCCCCAGACACACCCCAAGTTTGTGTCTTGGGTTCCTCTCCAGTGCCAGGGCTCTCAAGTTCAGCCTACACTTGCGCTGTCCAGCCTACCCAAGGCTTCCTTGCTACACACACTGCACAGAGCAATTTAAAAAAAGTACGTATATTTATCATAGCTGTGCTAAAGAAAAAAATAACTATTTTAGTAAATAGTAGCTTAGTGGAAAAATGGTAGAAATTTGGATAAATTTAAACTAAAAGGACAAGTATAATATGGTTAATAATCAGGAAAATTGCAAATCATGATCTTGGAAGTTATCTAGAATTAACTCTCAGTCCTTCACTTCAGTTTCCATAATTTGGAGCACATTGTATTCTTAACATAGAACTATGATGGTATAAGTTTGTAAAACACACAAAAAAGAACTTTGGTATAATTGCTGTTACTAAGATGCTTAAACATCTTGGAAAATCAATTGGGAATGAATATAAAAAGGGCTGCTTTCACAAAATAAAGCATTTGATATGGCCCAGAATTCACAGCAGTCAAACTCAGGCCCTAATATCATCCATCTAGTGATTTTTATCCCATGTACCTTTCCTTTCTTGAGCAAACGAGGGCCAGAAGCGGCTGCCCTCAATAAGTCGGAGGCTAGTGCAAGGCTTTAACCACTGAGATCAATATGTATATTGAACATTCTAGGTGTTCAATACATATATTTATGGAGTCATTGATAGTGATCTCAGTATCACTGAGCTGGGTCCTTAGGATACAGTAAACAAAATGATTGTAGTCCCTGACCTCAAGGAGTTTATATTACAGAATACGAAACAAGCAAAAAAGTAACCAGATGTACAAATAAAATAATTGCAAGTTGTGATCAGTGCTATGAAAGAAACAAAAAATGGGCGGAGATCAAGAATCACAAGAAGAGATGGGGTGACCAGGGAAGAACCCTGGAGATCTTAACATTAAATTGAGACTTGAAAAATATGAAGGAGCCAGATCTGCAAAATTGGAGAGACAAGACAACAGCATGTGCAAAAGACCAGAGGCCAAAAGGGACCTGAAATGAACATAAGGCCAGAGTAGATGGTGGGTAGAAAGGAAGGGAAACAGACAGCAAGTGAAGTTGTAGAGGTGGTGGGCAAGAAGCAGATGGGCAAGGCCTACAACATGTAGAAAGGAATTTGGAGAGAGCCAGAGTGGCGACTGGGAGACCCCAGAAGGCTAACATCATAATCCAGGGGAGAGATGTTGATGGGCTCAACAAACTGGGGGCTGTGGATAGACAGCATGAAAGGTAGATATATTCTGAAGTCACTGAGACACTGTCCTGCTGCCCATGGGCTTCTCTGAGTCCCTGATCCCCACCCTGTCATTGTCCCCTTGAGCTGTTTCCTGGTCCTTTTCATAAGCAATGGCTACATCTCTGTGCTCCTTTGAGAGTAAGAACAGGGCCCCAATTCTCTGAGTGGCCAAATCTGCTCTGTTTCAGATCACCCTATTTGCCCTCTTTCCCAAATTATCAAGTTCCTTCTTAAAATACTCTTTGATGGGGAAAAGGGGGGAATGTGATACTCCAGAACTCCACAGTTCTGGAATATGAAATTACCCTACACATGAAGATATATAATGGGAATATTTGCACCCCAGGAAAGAAGAATAGATTCATAATCTCATCTCCTTTTCCTTGCCCCATTTCAGGCTTCACATGTAGCACCTTCAAAACAGTTCAAGCACCCCTACAGAAGGGCTCATGCCTAATGTAGGTTATAATACAGAAAGAGACAATGTCATGGAAAAGAAGGGAACAGAGCCAACCAGTTCTTTGGGAGAAAGGAGCAGGCTAATTGGGAGCAATGGTCGTTCATAGTTGAGTGTTCAGAACTTAGTATCCATCCATATATGACACCTGGCAGCTGATCAAACAGTATTTCTTGAATAAATGAATAAATAGTTATATATGACTCTTTCTAATCTTCATTCTCTGTATCCATTTGTTACCAATTTCTCTCAAACATTTCTTCAACACACTGTCTTTGATTTTCTTCATCTTCCTCCTCATTTCTACCTAGTCTAGGCCCGAACCCATCGCTTAGTTTATACATCCCACCAATGCCCCCTGGGTATTCTCGGATTTCTCCTCCTACTCAAAGCAATTTATTTACCAGTTTAATCTTCCTTTATAACCCACCTCTGCTGAAAAAACCATAATTGCCCCCAAATTGTCTATTGCTTTAAACATAAAGCAATTGATTTGTTCTCAGGTCACCCAAACCTGCCTGGGCAATGCTGTTTCCCTCTAAACCCTCTCCCCTAGTTAGGGTAGTCATTGCCATTATTCTCCCTAACTTTTATCCATTTTTGAAGACCTGATTCAAATTCCACCTTCTAATTATTCTGATTCCTATGTTATAAAGACAGGTTCTATCCCTGAACTTATTTTAAGTTCTTAAAGTCACTATATCTCTAGAATTTGCTCAAACATGCAAAAGAGATATCCAACAGATAGTACAATACGGATATTCAGATATCCATATCCAAGAGATATTCTTGAGCTCCATGAAGTAAAAGGCTAATAATAAGTCAATTAAAATTGTGGTTCCTGGTTGTTCATAACATATTTCTGCATGAGTTAAAAGGGAATACAGCAGTCATTAATGGCAGCATACTTCTTGGAAACCTACTTGTTCCCCAAGACCAATCATATTGTTTGTTCCCCCTCTGTGTTCCCACAATATGTTGTCCCTAACTGTGAAAACACTTCTCAGGAGGCACTGCCGTTTCTCTTCACTTATCTATCTCTGCCATCTGACCCCGACCTTCTTGAGGGCAGGCACCCTGGTGTATCATCTTTGCATGCCCTGCACTCAGGAGGTATCCAACACTGTGAAAGTATTATATTTTTTGAAATGAATATGCTATACTATAAGATATTAAACTTACACTTTTAGTTCTTTAAATTAGAGAAAACGACTACACAGCTAATGAGTCTGTAGTTTTGAGGGACTAGTAACTTATCCAGAGAAGCCTACATCTGAGAAAGTATTTCACACGTTAGAGCCTATGGTTCAAAATAGACTTTCACAAGGTGATAAAAGATACACCCAGGTACTAAGGTGCTGCTGGATGGACTGGTCCTCCAGGGTTTGTACCACCTGTTGGATCCCCAAATGACTGTTCATTGCAAGAAATAAGATTTTTCCTATGGTAAAAGCTATGGTGCAAAAGGCAATCCCTATGTACAAAATTGCCACCAAAAACAATTGTTGGTGTCCCAATGGACCAGGAGTCCTACCTGCCTGAGGACATAGTTGGTGGAGTTGAGATCCATAATGGGGATTGTAAAATAAAGGTTTTCAACACCCTGGAAAGACGGCTGGATCTCAGTCCAGCAGATGATGCCAGAAATCCAGGGAGCCTTGTTTGGTGCAAATGCCAACAGGAAGTTTGTGGACTAAGCTTTTGGGAGGTGAAGTCCATCCCGGGCTCTCCTGTTATGACATGGAAGCTTCTGATATTGAAGAAATAAGAATATCTATGTGGCTTCCTGTTTGCTGTTCCAATAGTTCTCTAATTGCTAACAATGGGAGAGAGTGTGATGTAATGCAATGAGGAACCCACCTCTAGTTCATCTCAGAGTAGCACAGCTCCAGTTGGCTCTACAGCATTACGTGAAGGGGAGCAGACGGTGGCTGCACGCACTTCAGCAAGTGACCTGCTCTTCCTCTGGCTTGAAGCAACCTACTCTGGAGGGATGTGTACCGTGTTCTCTACCCTGAAGTCTCTGCTCTTGAGGTTTAAGACACACATGGTACGTCATTCCTTCCAGCAGTAGTAGCTTCACTGTTACTGTTTGGGTCTAGAAGTTTTCCTCATCTATAAATGCAATTTAAAATCTAAGCCATGAATATGCTTTATTTAGTAAAATAAAAGACTTATGTAGATTTAATTGTAATTTCTTATGTAAGGCACTACAAATTTGTGGTTTGAGAGTAAAGTTTCTACTGAGGTACCTAGAAAAGAAATATTTTCGAAATTCCTTGACAAAAAAACAAAAAAGACTTTGAGCTACAGATAGATTCTTGCAGATCTATGCATGGCTGCAGAAGGTCTTTTAGCCTCCCTCTGTTTTCCCTTTTTTCTGTGTGTTGGCATTTTTCTGAAAAGCAGAATCATAGCTGCTCTTAGATTCTCAAAGGGGCCTGTTACCTGAAAGAGGTTCAGAACCACTGCTTTAAACTGTTTAGGCAGCAAAAGTACTTTCCCTGGAGTTTTAGTCAGTTGGAGGTGATTAATCAAACGACTTACAATGAGAAGAATGAGTGAGTCTCACCGCGGATTCTGGAGAATTTGAGGCAGTTGTCCTGGAATTATAAATCTTAGAGAAATAGGTCCTCCCCAACCCATGTTGATGATGGTTTCTGAAGTTCATGAATACACAGAAGTGTCTCAACACCACCTTCATCATCAGATGAGCCAACAATGTCTACAACCTCCCACTGCAGTTTATTCTGCTTTGTTTTGTGAAGACATCACGAGACTAAAATTTAAGAAATTTGGAATAACTCTTTTTATATTCCACTTAATCTGTCAGTCAGACAACCTTGTCAAATGTTTTTATTTTTTCCCTTTCTAATCCTCTAACCAAAAGCTAGAGGGACAAGACCCAAATATGAGACAAATAAGACTAGTTTTATCCTAAAAGTCAGGTTTTAAAAAAGTATTTCAATAGTTTTTGCAGAGCAAGTAGTTCTTGGTTATACAGATAAGTTCTTTAGTGGTGATTTCTGAGATTTTGGAGCACTCATCACCTAAGCAGTATACATGGTACTCAATATGTACTCTTTTATCCCTCACCCCCTCAACCCTTCCCCAAGTCCCCAAAGTCCATTATATCATTCTTACACCTTTATGTCTTCATAGCTTAGCTCCCACTTATAAATGAGAACATGTGATAGTTGGTTTTCCATTCCTGAGTTACTTCAGTTAGTATAATGGCCTCTAGCTCCATCCAAGTTGTTGCAAATGCCATTATTTCATTCCATTTTATGGCTGAGTAGTATTCCACAGTGTGTGTGTGTGTGTGTGTGTGTAAAAACACATTTTCTTTATCCACTCATTGGTTGATGGGCATTTAGGTTGGTTGCAATTGCAAATTGTGCTGCTATAAACCTGCATGTTCATGTGTCTTTTTCATATAATGAAAGTTAGCTTTTCTGTGTCTTAAGAATAGCTACGTTGCTCCTTAGAATGGTGGCCATCCTTTCACCCATAGACTATGAAAATTTGGACAAATTTCTGCATGTATTTGAGCCCTGGTCACATAATCTTGAAAAATATAGGAGGGGCCAGGTGCAGTGGCTCACACCTATAATCCTAGCACTTTGGGAGGCTGAGGTGGGCAGATCACGAGGTCAAGAGATCAAGACCATCCTGGCCAACATAGTGAAACCCTGTCTCTACTAAAAATACAAAAATTAGCTGGGTGTGGTGGGGCATGTCTGTAATTCCAGCTACTCGAGAGGCTGAGGCAGGAGAATTGCTTGAACTTGGGAGGCGAAGGTTGCGGTGAGCCGAGATCACGCCACTGCACTCCAGTCTGGTGACAGAGTGAGACTCTGTCTCAAAAAAAAAAAAAGAGAGGAGGAATAATCTCTTACTTTTCAGGGTCATTCCAAGGACATAATGTCTGTGAGGTGTGTCGCACAGACCCAGGACACAGCAGTTACTCAGCAGCAGTATGCTTTCCTCCCTGTCCCTTGAGGAACAGCTGAGAAAGAGAACTTGTTTGAATTCATTTCCTTTTGCTGCTGTAACAAATCACCAAAAACCTTGTGGCTTAAAACAACACAAATTTGTGCATCTTACAATTCTGGAGGTCAGAGTTCAGATGGGCCTCACCAGACTAAAATCAGGACAAGGGCAAGGCTGCATTCCTTTGCAGGGCTCTGGGAGACAGCCATGTCCTTCTCTTTTCCAGTTTCCACAGGTTGCCCACAGTCCTTGGCTCACAGCCCCTTCAGCAGTGGCATCACTCCGACCCCTGCTGCTACTGCCACCTTGCCTTCTCTCTGCTGTAAACTCTCCTGCCCCTTTATTATATGGGACTTTTATGATTACACTGGATGTGTCCAGATAAGCTTCCCATTCCCACGTCCTTAACTAAATCACACCTGCAAAGTCCCTTTGTTATGAAAGGTACCATATTCATAGGTTGATTAGGATGTGGACATGTTGGGGACCATTATTTGATCTACCATAATTGTCATGTCAGCTTCTGTAACCTACAGATGTCTTCATCTTTATTACAGGCTCAAGCCTCGCTTATTAACTTAATTTCCTCTTTTTTTTTTCCTTCTCTCATTGTATCTTTTTCTTTTTTTTTTTTTTTTTTTCAGACAGGGTTTCACTATGTTCCCAAGGCTGGTCTTGAACTTGAGGGCTCAAGCAGTCCTCCCACCTCAGTCTCTCAAGTAGCTGGGACTACAGGCACATGCAACCATATCCAGCTAATGTTTTTTTAAAAAAAATTTAGAGATGAAGTCTTGCCGTGTTCTCATTTTATCTTTAATAATGTTATCATCTGCCAGATTCCCTACTAAAAACCTGAGGCTGCCTGGGCTCAAGCCCTTACCACTCCTGCCTGGCCACTGCACATGCTCATTGCTCTCTTCGCCACCCACCTCTCTTACCCCTGCAATCCATCTCCACACCACCACTCAACTCACCTTTCTCCAGAACTGCTTTGGCCACCTCATCCTCATCTGAAAGACCTTTGCTGGCCTCATTCTGCCTGCAAAGCCTCCAATCTCACCCCAAGTCACACCCTCCCAAGGCTGGGCTCCTTCCCTCTTCCCACATTTCATTTCCCAACCTGCTAAAGTATATGCATGTGTTACATAAGCCACTCAGAACTTCTCATGATTCACCCACACACACCCTACTCTTGCCTGCCTCTGAGAGTTCTTTACTCGTCCTGCCCCAACTACCTGGAGTGCACCTCTCTTATCCTTTACCTGCAAAATTCATTCTTATTTCATTCAATCCTCACAAATCTGGGAAGGAGTAGATATTGTTAACCCTTTGTTATAGATAGGCAAACAAGCCAGAGCATTAAAGTAACTAGCCCCCGTTCAAATGCTTAGTAATTGTCAGAGCTGTCATTAAATACCAGGCTGTTCTTTACTCCATTTTCTAAATTTCAGTAGGCTGCTGCATTATTAGGGTATGAATATTTTATTGTTTTACTCTGATTTTTCTCTTCAATTTCTGCAGGTTTCCCTTGGTCCCAAAGGAAACAAAACTAAGGTCTTGTAGTGCTGCCACCACCCCTGACACCCCAAGGAGTCGGTGTTTCAGTTACCAACCAGAGTTGAGTGGTCTTTTAAAAATGCAAATCTGTGCATGCTGTTCTAATGCCACTACCCATGCACTAGCCTGAATCCCCTTAATGGCTGATTTTCCACTGCCATTTAAAAGGATCTTACATTTCCCAAAAATGGCCTACGTCTTATCTGGCTTCCTTGCAGTGTTTCTTGCCTGCCGGTGGAGCTCCCCACACTATGCCCTGCTCACCTGTCCATGCCCGCCATGCTGGCCTCCTTTCTATCCTTGGACCCACCATGCTCCCTCCTATCCCATGGCCCTTGCACATGTTCTTCCTTCTACATGAATGTTCTTCCCCCTTTTCTCGGTCAACTTAATTCCTTTATCATCTTTCAGGCTTTGACTCAAATGTCACTTGTTTAGGGAGCCCACATTTAAACACCAGTGATCTGTAATTTAAAAGCCCAAGCTTTTCCCACAAACCACGTTTTCTCTTCTTTAAACACTTTGCATATAAACTGACAAAAGGAATCTAAAACATATCAAGAGTATCTGATTGAGCATTGCCCTTTTAAAAATGAAGAAAATTGGTTCTTATTATCTGGAGAGTCTGAGACTGGCCCCAGGCAACAGGCATTTCCTGACAATGACACCATCAAATAGCCCATATCTGAGCATTGCCATTCAATTTCCCCTGTGCTCCTTACACTTCTACTGTATCTTGTGTGACTCCTAGCTTGGTACTGAATGCTTAAGAAAAATGTTAAGTATACTTATTATTGGTTGACTAATTGACCAATAAGTTTCATTTGGGACATCTTTTTTTGAAAACAGTGTGGCAGTTTCTTAAACAATTAAACCTGCAACTATTCTGTAACCCAGAAATTTCACTCTGGACATTTATTCCAGAGAAATGAAGATTTATGTTCACATAAAAACCAGTACACAAATGTTTATAGCAGCTTTATTCATAATAGTCAAAACTTAGAAACTACCAAGATATCCTTCAATGAGTAAATGGCTAAACAAACTTCGGCACATCCGTACCATAGAATACTACTCAAAAATGAAAAGAAACCAACCACGCTGACACACACAGCAACCTGGATGAATCTCCAGAGAAGTATGCTGAGTGAAAAAAAGCTAATCCTTAAAGGCTGTATGCTTTATGATTCATTTGTATAACATTCTTGAAATGACAAAATGACAGAAATGGAACACAGACTAGTGGTTGCCAGGGTCTAAGGAGGGCACGGAGGGGAAGTGATGTAGCTATAGTGGACAAAAGGAGGAGATACTTGTAGTAAGGAAAATACTCTTTACTTTGACTGTATTAATATTAACATCCTGGTTGAAATATTGTACTATAGTTTTTCAAGATGTTACCATTAGGGGAACTGGGTAAAAAGTACAAGAAATCTCTGCACTGTTTCTTACAACTACATGTGACTCAATAGTTATTTCAATTAAACTTAAAGCTTGTTTTTTAAAAGGGACACATTTAATAACATATTTGTAACACACTGAGGTGTTCACAAACATATAATAGCTGTGATGCCACAAAATGTCTTCTTTCTTTTCTTTTCTCATGGTTTGTTTTTGTTTATTACTACTAAGGATTTTATTTTCCTTTATTTAACACATACATGACATTGATTACTTTCAGGCTATTTTCACAATGACTGAGGTTTATTATATTAGTCCCTTGGTTACCTGTCATACATAGAATACTACTCAAAAATAAAAAAACATTCATTACTCTGTTTTTCATCCTGATCAAAATATAATTTATAGAACTGTTGGTTGATACTTCAATCTCTGGCAATACCATAAACAGCCAAGTATATTAATGCCTTTATCACTCCCCACATAAGAAATGTTCTTTAAAGGAGCACTTCTGCCATCTGCCACGTCAGATCTCCTTGTCTAGTTCTCAAGGTTCCCTGAACTCATTATTAGTATTATACTTCAATAGGTTGTCATTGTTTGGAAAACTTTGTTTTAACTGGCTGTTGTTCAAATTTTTCTTCGGCCCTTTTCATCTCTTCATCATTTCTCTGTGAAAGTTTAATACATTCTGCTGGTATCACCCTTATTGGATTTCTATTCTATTTTCTGATATTTTTACCCAACACAATTTATTTAGGGTTTGACTTTTTTCCCCCCCCAATTATTGAAGTGGTTGTAAACATCCACACTGTGATAGAAATCCTTGCTCAGGGAGTCCATGACTGCTTTGGAAGTATTTACTGTAAACAGAGCAGGATCAGTACCGCATTTTATTCATTTTCATGCTTTAATATAAAAATTCTCTTTGCTTTCTCTTTCAGTGAGTACAGAAAAAATCCAGGAACATATCACCAACCAGGTATTCTCTCACTTCTCATAAACTCTAATATAGAATTTTTTTTCAAATGTTAATAATTAAACATGTAAATGTAAAAAAGGCGGGGGTAATGTTAGTTGTTAGTTATGAGCAATATATATGTTATTGGTTCTGAGAAAAGAAACATATTTGGTCGTATGTAGATGATCATGCACTTTCTTTGTCTCCTCCCAAGCCCAGTCCTTCCCTACCACATCCTACACAAATGGGAAACAGTAGACTAATGAGACTCTGCCAGTTCTAACTTGCAAGTATCTCTCTGATCATATTGTGACCTCTGCATTGATACTATCATGGCAGCAAACAGATACTTCCATCTACTTTTCCCTTAACTAAGGTGATTGTCCGTGATTTTCTCAGGTTTTCATTTAATAAGCTAGAAGTCACCGCCTCCCAAACAGCTAAGAACTGGCCCCCTATATACCACAAGCTGACCTTCCATTCTGGTCTTTTGTTTCTACTCACAGTTGGCCAGCCTCTTCCTGCCTGCTTCATGGTTTTCTTATCCCATCTTCTTCCTGATCTATTTTTGTATTTCTAGGTAGGTGCTGTCGTTCTATAGAACTGCTTTAGGAGCTTGAGACCGGCAGCCACACAAGCAAAGCAAGGAGGGCCTTCCCCAAAAGCATATCTTGCCCCACCCTGCCTACTTTCTCCCCAGGCCAGCTTATTTTAGCTACAATTTCTCCATACCCTGCCTGTGCCACTAGACTCAGAGAATGCAGACATTGACCTGTGGGGAAATATGCTTGGATTTCACCCATAGATACAAATTTCTATATCTTTCTTTCTTTTTTCCTTTCTCTGGAACAAATTGCAACTCACCCTTACCAAAGAGAAGGGTGGTAAATCTACATTTATACCAGTCAAAGGTGCATTTTTCAACCTTCTAAGTGTACTCCAGAAGGAATTCGAATTCTAGTTCCTATTGTCAATCCATCCCAATAAAGTTCTACCTTTACCTAATCTGTGCCAGATGCCCTATAACTCATCAAGATTTCAAAATAGTGATCCCATTTGGCTAATATACTATTTTGCAAATTCAGTAGCCAACATTTAAGCAGGTGCCGTTTTGCTTTTGAATACCATTGTACATGTTGACTTGTAGTAGCAACTCTCTTAATACTTGAAAATGCCTTCATTGTGAAATAACAAAATCGGTTGGCCATTTCAAATAGTTTATTTGCCTTTTGAACTTAGTTTCTTTATCATTGCATTTTCAGTTATTTGTATGTACTCAAGTGGTTTCGCGAGGCTGAGCAACGGTTAGCCAGTAAAGTTTACTGCTGCCATTTTTATTTACTTAAATCACATGGGAACACTTTTCCTTATAAAGAGACCTGTTTTCCTTAGAAGCGTAACAACCTACCTGTTTCTCTTACTAACTTACCAACCTAAAGCAGATGGTCAAAAAATATACTAAGGTCACCTCTGATTGGTAGATTTTCATTTCCTGTTGTTCCTTCTTTTTACATTTAGCAAAACTAACAAAATATGTAGACACCAAAATAGAACACCAAATATTTACTCATACTCTTAAATATCGATCTGATGTCAGATAAAATTGTAATGGTTTTCAGTCTCAATAAGAGAGTGAAATTCTTTAGATTTTAACTAAAGAGGGAAAGGTCTTCATATTTTAATTAACAGTCATTCTCAGAACAGATCATTGTCTCATTCAATCATTGTCTGCTAGCCTGTATTTCTAATCCTACAATGAAATTTCTATTCATTCTCCCAAGTAGAGAAGTTCTCCCCATTCTCGAGAATGATACACTGGCAATACAATTCAAAAAGGTATCTTATACCTCTAATTTATATAAACTCTGGCAAAAAGTCAAGAAATAAAGTCACTATGCCACCAAAACAACTTGGCTCTTGAAAAATCACTATGCCACCAAAATAATTTGGCTCTTGAAAGGCAAAATGGAGCACCACTGAGTGTTAATCTTGCCCCTGAATCCTTCCCACTAGGCACTATAGATTGTGTAATTAAATTGAAATTGAAAATCGAGTCTTTTTTCTTCCGTCCTCCCCTCCCCCACATCAGGCAGGCGATAAGTTGTGCACCAATGTGAGATATCAGAACTGGAGTGGAGGGGAAGCTCTAGCCTCCTGGCCAACATCCAGCCTGTGCGTTTAGCCCACGGCTATTTTACCACACCTGAGCTCAGAGAACAAACAAGTATTTGAGTCCTCTGGAGGGAATGCTGGATTCTTTCCTGTGCAATTCACTGGGGAAATTAGTATGCTTTTTAAAAGTAACTTGTTAACGCAGCTTGTTTACGAGAAGAGGACAAAAATGAGCAGTGAACTGCTTGGCAGCCTCTGTTCTACAATAGGATGAATGCATGACCCATTTTTTTTTTCAGCTGTGTCTTTGGCAGTTCAATGCTGCAATAATTTCCTATCTGAAAAATGTTACTTGTAGAGATGAAATCTGTAGGTTTCCTGAATAATTTTTACAATGTTAGATGAAAGATAGTACTTTAAATATTACCAAAAATGCTTTCAAAATCAAATTAAAACATGGTCAGCACGAGAACAGAAAAACTGAATGTAAAAATCTTAATTTAAATTTTAGAAACTGCCCTATTACGTAAAAGACAATTGAAACCTTTTATGTTTATGCCTTTTTATATAGCAGATAATTGAAACCCATAGTGAATTAATACCTTGTGTTTGTGCAGCTAGATGACAAAGAGGGACACCGAATATGGGGCTCTGTTTCTGGTGCAGAGGATGTCTATGTTATGGAGAACATTCATAGACAGGTGCTCTCTATGAGAAATGCTTGCCCTCACTGACGACCCAGTGCAGAGAGAGGCACCACCAGGGCAAACGCTGTATTCGGTCCCAAGGGCTGCCATACAAAAGTACCACAAACAGGTGCCTTAAAACAGTGGAAATACATTGTCTCACATCCAAAATAGGGTGACAGCAGGGCCATGCTCTCTCTGAAACCTGTAGGGGAGGATACTTGTTTGCTCTTTTTAGCTTCTAGTGCTTGCCAGCAACCCTGGACATTCCTTGGCTTACAGCCACACCACTCCACTCTCTGTCACTGTGGACACAGGGCTGCCCTCCCTATGAGTCCCTCCCCTTATAAGGATCCCAGCCATCTTGGCTTAGGGCCTTCCCACAATGACCTCCTCTTAATTGCAATTGCAAAGACCCTATTATCAAATAAGGTTGTATTCCTAGGTACTAGGAGTTAGGACTTCAACATATCTGTCTGGGGGACATAATTTGACCCATAACAAGCTGGAAGCCTCGGAGTCATCCTTGACTCCATCTCTCCCTCTGAGCACTGGGTGCTTCTGATGGGATTTCCTGTGGACCTCTCCCAGCCAGCTCACCTCCACCTACGGCCCCTGTTTCATCCAGGCTCTCATCTCATTTGCTCAGTGATTTCCCAAGGCTCTCGTGTTAGCCTCACCACCTTTCTGTTCATCTTCCATTCTGCTCCAGTTTGCTTTGCAAAATATCATCTTGCTGAAAAATAAGCACTAAGTAGAAAAACCTCCACCATTGTTAGTAGTGATTCTAACCCTGCATGGGCATTACAGTCACCCCTGAAACTGGTTAGCACGTATCCGAGACCCTAACTCCAACCCCAACCCCAAGGCATTCTGGGTCAGTAGTTCTAGACTTGGGTTCAGACACAGAACAACCCTCAGACCAGACCAAGAAAGGTCACAGGCTTTAGGAGTCTCCAAGCACCACAAACACAGCCATGTAAAGACATAGTTTTCTTTCTCAGCCTCATGTTTTAAAGTTTCATGAGCAATTGAGGGCACACAAAATATGGAGGGGAACATAGCAGCTGAACTGGGTTATCTGGGCAAAGGGGATAGGCCAATAAAAGACTGAAATTCCCTTATTGAGAGAGATCGGGCTGTGTGGGCCCTGTGAAATCAAAGAAAGAGGGGATGCTTTAGTTTCTAGATAGCCACCCAGTAGCCCCTGAAGTAGGAGGATATATAGGCAGCCTGTTCCCCAGGTAACCATACTTCCACCTTCCCCTCTGCTTGGGGAGGGGGTGTGGAGTGGGTAAGCATAGTTTCAGCTGGTGCTTAGAACCTCCTGGTAATCTGGAATCAGAAAAGTAAGACATGAGGTAGGAGAACCTGTTCTCCTCATTAACTAGAAGACCGGAACTGAGTCATTTCCCATCCTTGATGGGAGCAGATGCAGGCCTTGCCCACGAGTCCCCAGGCTAAGTCCAGAGTCCATCCTGTCCTCCCCCTGAAGGTCCAAGCAACCAATCAGGCCCCTAGTGCAGGATGGCCTGGAGGGACAGCACGGCTCCTAAAGCCTCCTAGTCCCAGAGCAGTCCCTTGGACAGGACCAAGGACCGGGTCTTGGGTGTAGCTTCCTTTAAAACTTTGAAATAGTTCAACCTACAGTATGTGGGCCTCCATTCATGCTCTTGTTCTAGGCCCCACAAATGCTGGGAAGAATCCTGCTCAGACATTTGCAATTTCAAAAACTCATTATGGGATTCTGATGGAAAGCCATACATAATATTTCTAACCTTTGAGTATGAAATACGAAGCCTTGGGATCTTGTACTCCTTTGGAGAGGATTCTCCCTGCCTTCCTAGACTTATTTCCCACTCTATTCCTTTATATAAAATTATTGGTTCTTTATAAAACTGTTTCATCAACATACTAATTCCCTTCTCTGCATGTACAAAATTTGCTCATGTAAGTCCTAACTCAGATAGTACCTTTTCCATGAAGCTTTCTTTCATCACATAGCTAAGAATAATCTCACTCTCTTCTGTGACCCCATTTTATTTTCTCTGCCCTTTTGCTATAGAATTTTACATTTTCTACCCTATATTCTAATCATTTATGTCCCAGCATGGTTTTTGAGACTACACAGTATCACCCTAAAGGGAAGAGATCGTGGTTGGTTCATTTCTGTGTCCAATGTTGGGCCTTGTATATCATAACAACTCAATCAATTACTGGCAGAATGTAAATTCTTCAGATTACTAAATTCTTATTCTAATAGCTAGAGGGACTGCTAAATTTAGACAGTCTACTCCCTATACACAGGAATGTTCAAACCTGCTGTGTCATTGATTCTTATCAGGCAGGAACAAGGTATCATTCCTTCCCCTCTCAGGTAAGGATTCTAAATTAAAAACAGAAGGAACAAACCAAGACTGCACATGCTCATTATGAATAATGGTCATACAGTCAGGGAATGAAAGAATCAAAGGGCAGGGAGATCCAGATCTTTTTACCCTTATGTCCATATCCATATTCCCGATTGGTTTGCCAGGTTCAAGACTTGAGCACCTGATTCTTTCCTCTAATCTAAGCATGGCAATGCCACTCACTGATGACTTTTCAGTGTAGTGTGAACTTTAGAACTTCTAAATTTAAAGTGGGATTACATTACCTTGCACTATTCTTATCAAAATGGCCATGTACTCAAGGAGACAATTTTGACTTGAAGATAGTTTCTCTTTGCAAGTTCAGCACTAATGGAGCTAGTAAAGATCCCACATGTCCCTAATTCCCTCTTAAGGTTGCCTTCAGAATTGAGAGGGATGCACTTTTAGAAAAGCTATCCAATTTATGAGTCTTTTTAAAAATCTTGAAAGAAAGACTGAAAGGATCGAAAAGTGATGACACTAATGGTGGTTAACAAAGAAGAATTTATAAAAGATGTCTTTTTTAAAGGTCAGATGGCTTCTACCTAGAAAATACTTACGTATAAACGTCAAAGTGCTGGGCTTTGCCTCTTTAATTGGAAGCCAAGAAAGTTAAAATGTGAAGGTTATCTATGAAAAGGTATATAGATTGACAAGACAAAGCAAGGCTGAAAAAACGGCCCTCAGATGTTTTAAAAGCATGATCACCAAGAAGAAAATAGTGGTTGGAATAAACACTATGAGAACTATTCGCAATCAAATATGCAGATAATTATCACTCAAGCACTCAATGCTTCTCATAATTGCCATCAATAATTGTGCTAATTACTCAGTGCTCCATAGCTCATGTATTTGTCACAACCACCCTGTGAGGACCAGGATTTTAATCTCCACTTTACACAGGTGGAAACTCAGGCTTGAAATCAGGTTTAGAAATTTTTCAGGTCCTGCCACATTTAGCATGACATTAATAATAGCAATGGCTCACATTATTATTCAGTGCTTGATGAGCTTTATGTGTGTGGGTATTATGCTAAATTTTACATTAAATTATTTGTCTTAAACCTCACAACAGTGACCCTGTGAATTAGGAACAAATCAAAAGAGTCATCTTAGTGAGGCGAATTAGTCTGTCCATGATCACGCATAAGTGGTCACACCAGAATTAAGTAAGGTAATCCAATGCTATCTACAGTATGAGCAACCAGCCACTATTCTGGGCTGCTTTAAATATCTTTCTTTAAAGGCACTCAGCTGGTGAGTGGCAGAGCTCAACTATGAATCCAGGTGTATCTCATTCTGAATTCCTTTCTCTTCACCCTTACTCTACACTCCCACCTTTTCTGGAAGTTATTCTGTTAATTAAATGATCTCACTTATGACCACCCTTATTAACCCCCCAATTCTGACACCAATATGAAAGCAGTCTGTTCTGAGACCCTGAAATATGATATTTATGATGTGGTGTGTCTTTTTTCAAAGTGTTTTAGCACTGAAGATGAGCATACACTTATTCTGGGGTCCCTGTTGAGCAGTAAATTACTTTTTTAATTAAATAAGTGAAAAATCAGATGAATCTGGTCTAAGAGAAAACTATTTGTCACCTGAAAAGAGATTAAAAATTGGGAGGGGGAAAAGTATACGTTGGTATAATCTGTGGCCCACTGCCAGTTTTCCTTGGTAGAGCCCAGGCAGAAATATCATGGAAATAAAATGAGAGTTTGAAGTAGAAGCCTTTATTTTCACTATAAAATGTTCTCTTATTTTTGTACTTTTTAGAAAGGTACCTTACTTCTAAAAACTCTCTTACAAGTTCTTGGTCGTTAGTAATAACAGTGTCATTGTGGATGTACCCATGTGAGAAAATGTGGTACTGAAAATGTAGCATTTATGAAAAATAAAAATAGTTAATTTACAACTTAATGTAAATTAACATTAACCACACCACCTAATATGCTAACACCCAATAGGCTGGTGAAATATATTCCATGAATAATTTTCTAGTTAATCTTTTTCTCATCTTTTTCCTCCTTTCTGTTGAGTTTTTCAAATCATATCCTTCTCTGCTTGCTAACATCTGTACCAGAAGATGAACTGAGTAACTGAAATGTTTCAGCTTAGCATATTTTATTAGCAAAATGGTTAGCATCATCATGTGAGATTTTTCTCTCAACACATTAGAAAGGCAGTAGCCAAGTTCTAATAGCAAAAAGCGCAATTAGTAGAGCGTGCAGTATTCAGTAACAAACACCTCCATGCAGAAAGACATTCACTCACTTCACAGGTTAAAGCTATAGCCAAAATGAGCCATAGACCCCACTGGTCATCATGTTTGAATATGCATTCTAAAATACAGTCTTTTCTGAAATATCTTTGAATATGCATTCTAAAATACAGGGTTTTTTTTGTTTTTTGTCTACCTTTATTTTACCCATGCTATTCTTTCTTCTTGTGATAAAGACCTTGAATGAAGGATTCAGATGAAAACTTGATGCTTTCTGGCGTTATGCAAAAGAAGTATTTGAGTAGTCATCATCTAGGATAAAAGTTGCTTGGTGACATAAAAGAGTTGTGTTTTAAGAAACAGCGATCATGAATACCAAGCCCTTTCTGAGGAATCCATGTTGTAGATGAGGTCTACATCCCCTGGGGCAGATCCCTCAAATATCTATCCACAAACGTCCCTTAAATTAGACGTATCCTTTTGCATATGTCTGCATTTTGCAGAGGTAGTATTCCTTGGTGCTCACCAGAACCTCAGGATTGAAGGAAGGCACCCTGGAGAGTTTTCCACCTCCCACTAGAGATAGAAAGTTGCCAGTCATTCCTTTTATTATGCATAAATTGAAACCAATTTTATTTAAGCTTTATTTGACAAAGTAGCACTTGTTTTTCCCAGAAAATAAATTTCTGGGAAGGAGAAGAAATGCAGACGAATAGTGAAAATTCAGAGTACCAGTAAGGATCCACTGAAAACTACCTTGTCTTTATTAACCTTAATGTGGAAAAAGTTATTATACACAGAAGTGTTATGTTATATTCTGTGGTCGATCATCAAACAAGGATGGAATAAACAAGATTCTTCCCTGTTTCATCACTGGTATATGCCTTGCTCAAAATGTATTAAAGGGGATATTTCATCACAGAATTACTGGATAATGCAATTAGGCCAGTATTCTGTGGATGTGGAATAATGTAATTTACTTATATTGAATGATTAGCCAATCAGAATTCTCTTATTTTCCAAAGCAATGGATTGATTAAAATGTGACCATAAACAAAAGAGATTTTATTAGGCATAATCTACTTTGTAAACAAATGAAATTAATTCTTTGCCCGACCTAAAGCTTTGGAAATGAAAAACCAAAATTGAACACATGCTTCCAATTATGCTTCTGTTACTAAGATGACACTTAATATAAAACTTACAATTTAACTTCCCCTCAAGTATTCCATACTTGAGACTAAATGACTCTTAGAAATATGTTCATCAACAGATGGGAGCCACTTATGGCCTCATAAACTCCAAAGCAAGTGAAATTATCTCAGCAAAATAGAAGGAGATTACAAGAAAGCCTCATCTGGTTATCTCAGTGATGATTAATGCATTGCACATTGGTTCAATGATGCAATGAATATTGACAGATAATCACCCTTCTTCATACAAGAGAAATACTGAAGAGACAAATGCCAGTGATGTATGCTTTTAATCAATCAATAAGCAATTTCCACATGTGCCCTGTGTACAGAACTATGCTAAGTGTTCTGGAGGAAGTGGAAGAAAGTGCCAGCAGAGTCCCCATTCTAAAGGAGTTTTCTATCTTGAAAGAAAAGACTAAAAACCTGAAACACCGCACAGAATAGCAGAGGGTGTGTTATTCCTTGCTTGCTTATTAATTATACAGTATGGATCACGTGGGAGTTTGAAAAGGCCAATCATCAATGAAAACTACAGTGCTCAGGGAAGGATCATGGAGGGCTTTGAAAACTGAAGTGATTTAGACTTGATTCAGCAGGAAACACAATGCAGCAGCACTGAAAATGCTCGAGTTCAGAAATGACCTCAGGAAATCGGTATGAAATTTTTTCCTGAAACTATATCCTGTATTTTCCTTTTGGCTCCATCTCCACTGGTGCCAGCCACCAGTCTCTCTCCAGCCTCTTCAGGTTTCCTGCTGCTCCCACTCTTACCAGGCCCAAGTCTGTTTGCCACTTGGCTGGCAGCGTACGCTTTAGAAAATGTGAATTATTTCTTTACCTGTCTAAAACTCCCCATGGCTTATACTGCACCCCTGCTAACATCCAAAGCCCTGACCCTGATCTGATATTCCTATAAGGTGTGGTCCCGACCTCCTCTTTCATCCCATCTTGGGCCATTTGCACTCACAGGGCAACCACAACAGCCTTGCCCTCTGTCCTTTCACCTGGCCAGGCCCATTCACATGCGATGGCCTTTGCACCCACTAGCCATGTTCAAAACACTCTGCTTCCAGCTCTTGGGTTCCTTGCTGTCATTCAGATCTCAGCCCTAATAGGTTCTCCTCAGAGAGATCTTCCTTGGACATCTATTTAATGCAGCCTTCCCACTCTCCCTCTGTCATCCTCTATTACATCATTCTGTTTTAGTGTTTTCATCATACTTGGCACCACCTAAATTTTTTGTCTGTCCAACTTTTTCCTTGTTTGTTATCTATCTTCACCCACATGAATATAAGTACCTTGAGAACAGAGACTTGTCAGAGTCATTTGCCCCTTAGCTCCAACACCAGAAAATAGTGCACATATTAGGTGCTCAGTAAATACTTTTTCTCCTTTTTTTAATGGCATTTTAGGTTTTGGGGTACATGGGAAGAACATGCAAGATTGTTGCATAGGTACACACATGGCAGTGTGATTTGCTACCTCCTCCCATCACCTACATCTGGCATTTCTCTCCATGCTCTCTCTCCCCAACTCCTCACCTCCCACTGTCCCTCCCCTATTTCCCCTTGACAGACCCCAATGTGTGATGCTCCTCTCCCTGTGTCCATGTGTCCTCATTGTTCAACACCCACCTATGAGTGAGAACATGTGGTGTTTGATTTTCTGTTCTAGCATCAGTTTGCTGAGAATTATAGTTTCCAGGTTCATCCATGTCCCTACAAAGGACACGAACTCATCATTTTTTATGGCTGCATAGTATTCTATGGTGTATATGTGTCACATTTTCCCTGTGCAGTCTATCATCGATGGGCATTTGGGTTGGTTCCAGGTCTTTGCTATTGTAAACAGTGCTGCAATGAACATTCGTGTGCATGTGTCCTTATAGTAGAACGATTTATAATCCTTTGGATATATACCCAGTAATGGGATTGCTGGGTTAAATGGAATTTCTATTTCTAGGTCCTTGAGGAATCGCCACACTGTCTTCCACAATGGTTGAACTAATTTACACTCCCACCAACAGTGTAAAAGTGTTCCTATTTTTCCACAACCTCTCCAGCAACTGTTGTCTCCCGATTTTTAAATGATCGCCATTCTAAGTGGCGTGAGATGGTATCTCAATGTAGTTTTGATTTGCATTTCTCTAATGACCAGTGATGATGAGCATTTTTTCATGCTTGTTGGCCTCATGTATGTCTTCTTTTGTAAAGTGTCTATTCATATCCTTCGCCCACTTTTGAATGGGCTATTTGTTTTTTTCTTGTAGATCTGTTTTAGTTCTTTGTAGATTCTGGATATTAGCCCTTTGTCAGATGGGTAGATTGCAAAAATTTTTTGCCATTCTGTCGGTTGCCGATTCACTCTAATGACTGTTTCTTTTGCTGTGCAGAAACTGTGGAGTTTAATTAGGTCCCATTTGTCTATTTTGGCTTTTGTTGCCAATGCTTTTGGGAAAAAATTTTAATTAAAAAATTTTTTTTGTAATAACAGGGTTTCACCATGTTGTCCAGGCTGGTCTCGAACTCCTGGACTCAAACAATTAGCCCGCCTTGGCCTCCCAAAGTGCTCCGAGATTGCAGGCCTGAGCCACTGCGGCCAGCCAATGATATTCTTAAAATACAAATAGAACTATTTCATTTCCTGACTAAAGAATCATCAAAGGTCTCTCACTCCCATGAGAATAAAACCCCAATTCTTCATTCTGACTGCAAGGCAAGTATAATCCCTGCCTAGCTCTCTGATGTTGCCTGACTTTTTGATGTAGTCTTAGGCCATCCCCTTTCAGCTTAATAATCCTAAGCCTCTTTGTCCTTTCTTTTTTTTTTTTTTTTTTGGTTTGCTTTTGAGACAGGATCTTGCTCTGTTACCCAGGCTGGAGTGCAGTGGCACAGTCATGGCTCACTGCAGCCTTGACTGCCAGGCCCATGGGATCGTCCCATCTCAGCCTCCCAAGTAGCTGGGACTTCACACATGCACCACCACGCCTGATAGATTAAAAAACATTTTTTTAAAGTAGAGATGGGATCTCAGTATATTGCCCAGGCTGGTCTCGAACTCCTCCTCCCACCTTGGCCTCCCAAAGTGCTGGGATTACAGGCGTGAGCCACTGCACCCAGCAGCCTCTCTGATTTTTATTCTTTGCATTCACCAAGCTCTTTTTTGCCTTTGGCTTTTACACATGTCATTTCTTTTTGCTGAAAAGCTTCTCCCCCACATTTTGTATCTCCAACTCCTTTCTGTTCCTTAGATAATAAAATGAATGTCACTTCTTCAGAGAGATCTCCACTGATCATCGTTTTTTTCTTTCTACCTAAATTTTATTCTTGTTTTTCCTTTAAAACTTATAAAAAGCACGTATACACTGCTTATTAGGTGTGTGATATTATTCTATTCACAACAATCTCATAATTAGATTTTTTATCTCCTCTTTAGATGTGGAGCAACTGAAAAACACACAGCTGGCAAGTGACAAAGTTGGATCAGACCAAAGTGGACTAGCTTGTGCTTTTTTTTTTTTTTTTTAAGGTGAGTCTTTCTTTGTCACCAGACTGGAGCTCAGTGGCACAATCATAGTTCATTGCAGGCTTAATCTCTTAGGTTCAAGCCATCATCCTGCCTCAGCCTCCTAAGCAGTGGGGACCACAGGCATGTACTACGATGCCCAGCTAATACTTTTTAGTTTTTTGTAGCCATGAGGTCTTGCTATGTTGCCCAGGCTGGTCTTCAACTCCTGGGCTCAAGTGACCCTCCTGCCTCAGCCTCCCAAAGTGCTAGGATTACCAGTATGAGCCACCACACCCAGCCTAGGAATGCTTTAAGAAATTATTTTCTATATGCCTGTCATTGATATATATGTAATATATATGGCATATACAAAAAAAGAGGGAAATGTAACTATGCAGTACTGGAACAGCATGGTGTATAGGAAAATAAATTTGGCTGGGCATGGTGGCTCACATCTGTAATCCCAGAACTTTAGAAGGTTGAAGTGGGAGGATCCCTTGATCCCAGGAGTTCAAGACCAGCCTGGGCAACATAGGCAGACCCCATCTCTACAAAAATTTAAAAAGTTTTGGATGCCAGCCACCCAGAAAAAAAAAAGTTAGCTGGGTGCAGTGGCACACATCTGTAGTCCCAGCTACTTGGGAGGCTGAGGTGGGAGGATGGCCTGAGCCCAGGAGGTTGAGGCTGCAGAGAGTCATGATCACGCCACTGCACTCCAGCCTAAGTGATGGAGACCCTGTCTCAGAAAAAAAAAAAGTTTATCTTCTTTACGTTATATACTAACATATAAAGGATCAAAGTTCAACTAAGCAACATCTTAAAGTGTGAGAATAGTGTGCAAGACATGCCTGAAATCAGACAGAAATGACAAGTGACAAAAGTGTGTCAATCAGATAAATGGAGCAGGATAGCACATAGGGGCTAGGCCACCATGGAAACTTAGAAAAGGAAAGTCACAGAGGCAAACTCTGTTCTTAGTTTGATCCAAAGGAGAGGGAAGCGCAGGCAATCTAGTCCAAGTCTTAGGATCCCTTTGGAAGGACTATACTTACAGTCTGTGGAGTGAGGAATGGCCAGGGGCTTCCTGGGAAGGAGGCAGGTTAGCTACCTGCAAGTCCAGATTCCATCTCTTTTCTCTTCAGCAGTTCATCATCATTTATCAACGTGTCAGAGGTCAGATGTCACAGGAGCACGCAGGAGGGGCTTCCCACCTGGAGTGTGAGATAAGGAAACACAGGTTGGATGTTGTAGTCATTACCATCCGCTTCTCTACAAGGCTGGAATTTATGGTGGCTGCACATTTGGAATGTTTTCTCCTTTTATTTATTTATTTTTAGATCAGACAATCACAAGAGAATATTCTTTTGTTTTATTTTTAGATCAGACAGTCACATGAGAATATTCTGTTGTGATCACTGGCGTTTAGAAGGAAT
This sequence comes from Cacajao melanocephalus, assembly GCA_963573385.1. Taxonomy (NCBI): domain Eukaryota; kingdom Metazoa; phylum Chordata; class Mammalia; order Primates; family Pitheciidae; genus Cacajao; species Cacajao melanocephalus. The sequence continues at coordinate 96,602 of CAUYLG010015538.1, read as the reverse complement.
CTTGTCTGGTTTGTGAAGCAATGAACGGAAAGCACATCCAGACAGCCCGTTAGTGGAAGCTTTGGAAGGGCACTGTTATTTGCTTTTCCTCCCAAGCCATCAACAATAGTCGTTTTTGTTTTTGTTTTTGTTTTTTTGAGGTGGAGTCTCTGTTGCTCAGGCTGGAGTGAAGTGGTGCCATCTCAGCTCACTGTAGCGTCCATTTCCTGGGTTCAAGTGATTCTCCTGCCTCAGCCTCCCAAGTAGCTGGGATCCCAGGCATGCACCACCATGCCTGGCTAATTTCGATATTTTTAGTAGAGACCGGATTTCACCATGTTGGCCAGGCTAGTCTCGAACTCCTGACCTCAAATTAGCCACCCACCTCGGCCTCCCAAAGTGCTGGGATTACAGGTGTAAGCCACCAAATCCAGCCAACAATTGTCTTTTTTTCTTTACCAGGTACACAATGATGGGATAGTTGGGTCTTGCTTTCTAACTTAGAAAACGCATGTGTGTTGAACACCTGGCCACTGAGAAACAGCTCTGAAATAGGTGCCATTGCAGAAGAAGAGAGGGAAGGAACTGGAAAGACCCACTGATCTGTGGGTCTCACAGCCTCCCGTTACACAGAAATTGCTCCTTTTCTCTCCTATCGCGTCCTTTCCTCTTGATTCTCGTCCCTTCTCCACTATTTCCTCCACTCTTACTTTGCTTTCATCTCCTTTTGTAACCGTTCATCAACACTCTTCCTATAGATTAATGTGGTTATCTTACAAGCATGTAACATTTAGCTGCTGGATTTGTATGAGTAATGAGTGAAGATGAAGCCAACATAATGATCCCGTTTAGTGCTCCAGAGTTATGATTCCAGAGTGGCCTGACTTTGGACAAATCACCCCATCTCCTTTGCCTTTCTTTCACCCCCTGCAAACAGGATAATGGCTCCTACCTCAAAGCATTGTTAGGATTGGAGAGAACGCATGTTACATACTTAGGAGAATGCTTGGCACTGGTCTCAAGAACTCCTAGCTCTTATTGTTTAAAAAAATGCTTATTGTAGGGCATTGTTGGTATCTTATACAGGGAATTCCGTGCAGTTTTCCTTTATTGAAGACATAGAGTAAGGTGCTTTGATGGAAACTATTGGGACAAGATATACAGTAGCTAGCTAGAGGTTTCCTGGGTGCATGCATTATGGAGATTTTTTTTTTTTTCCTTGAATGGATAGCACTCGTGATACGCTGGGCGACGGCGAGCAATATCTCAGCGGACTGTCCTGAGAGGATGGTAAGGTTATTTGGTGAGAGTGCTAGCTGGCCCAGGCCAGACTCGGGAGAGGGAGGGAGAAAGGGGGACGACGGAGGAGGGCGCCTTGAGGTGCATGTTGAAGGCTTTGGAAACCAAGCGTTCTTTTGGGTGTAGGTGTCCCAGAAAGCATTCTGTGCGCCCAGGGAACGAGGAGGATGCGCGGGCCGCCACCGCGGTAGTTTTGTTTGCTTTTCTCGGAAGAAGGCGTTCCAGACAGTTTCCTGAGCTTCGGTCCTGGACGCAGCAAGAAAGTCCGGGCGCCCACGCCGCTCGCGGGGTCTTCCACTGCCACGGGGACAAAGCCCTGGGAGGAGCTCCCGCCCCCGCGGGCGGGGCAGGGCGGAGGCTCCCCCGCCGCGCGGGCCCCAGCGCTTCCCCGTCCCGGGCCCGTCGCCTGCGCCTCCGCCTGGCGCGCCTCGCGGTGCAGCGGGCGGGGGCCCCGCGCGCCCGGCGGGAGGCGCCTCGGGATGTTTCCGTCTGGTCCTTCCCTCCTCCCCCCGCGCTGACTCCATCCGCTCCCCGCCCCCTGCTCGGAGCCGCCGCCACGCGGGAAGGGAGGGAGCCGGCCCCGAGACTGCATCATTCTGCACCGGCTGCTGCAGGGCCAGAGCGAGCAGGTGGAGCGAGCGAGCGAGGCGCGAGCCGGACGGAGCGCGCCAGACCCAGGGCGAGACTGCAGTGACGCGGCCCGGGAGACATGGCGGCCGGGCGTCTCTGAATAAGCAGAATCCGGAGCCCCTCGCCGCCCCCGGCCGCCGCAGCCCAGGCCATGCCGCACGGCTGCTAACCGCACGCAGGGGCCTGCCCCGAGGACACATGCGGCGGCCGCTGCAGCCTCGCCCCTGACCCTCTGTTCTCCATGTTGCATTTCTCGTCAGTTTCTCGGGCGGTGTAGCTGCCGCTGCCACAAGAGCCGGCGGGGCATCGCGCTGCTCATTCATCCAGCCGCACTTTCTTTTCCATTTCCACCCCTCCCTCTCCGTTTCCTTCTCCATTTCCCCGCCAGCTTTGCATCTCTCTCCCTCACCCCGTCACCCCCTCCCGCATCCATCCACCGGGGCTATGGCCGCAGAAGAGGTATTGCAGACGGTGGACCATTATAAGACTGAGATAGAGAGGCTGACCAAGGAGCTCACGGAGACCACCCACGAGAAGATCCAGGCTGCCGAGTACGGGCTGGTGGTGCTGGAGGAGAAGCTGACCCTCAAACAGCAGTATGACGAGCTGGAGGCTGAGTACGACAGCCTCAAACAGGAGCTGGAGCAGCTCAAAGAGGTGAGTTGCCTGTCACCTCTCCCCTTCCTGGCCCTCACTCCCCCCACCCTTAAGGCCCACTTATCATGATCAAGAAGTCATAAAGGATGTGATTGAAAGGACTGTTTCTTCGTGTAGGGCCCTTTGTTGATAAGAGAAGATTGAAAGAATCCATTGTTTTCTCTACCAAGTGAAAAATTGCCAAAGAAGTGAATCTATAAGCTGGCATTTGGGAGGCAATGCTGTTTGGCCTGCGGGGGAGGGAGATTCATAAGAGTCTTCAAGTCTCAGCACTCTAAGGCGACATTCAAGTGGGTTGGAATGTGTAAATCAAACTTCTCAAAACCGCTGTTATCTCAAACCCAGGTTTCAGCGACAATCCCTTGGTCCACAAAAGTGATGAGGTTTGTGCTTGAGGACCCACAATTTCAGGATATAGACTGTATGGTACCTCAGCTTTTCTCACTCCTTGGTGAGAGAGGGAATTCCTCACCAATCCCATTTGACAAAGGCTGGGCAATCTTCATTCTGCTTGGCTTTAGTCATTCTTGTTATTAGGCGGCAGGAGAAAAACAACTTTGCTGGGCGATCCCACTGCCTCGATTTCACCTCGGAGCGAGGCTGGGCCATGCCCAAGTCTTATGAGGTCACCCTGACTAGAAAAAACTGAACTCACCTACAAATAGTCTGGAAGAGTGGTGTATCTCAATTCGTGGGTAGTGTTGCATTTCAAATGAGGCTCTTCTGGTTGAAATGATATATTTATAAAACCAGACTATCACAAATGGGTGATGTATAATGTCTATCTTTAGTTTTTTGGTATTTGGCTTCTTTTAAAGGCTGTCTGATGTGTGAGAGAAAACAATGAACGTGCTTTGATTTCCTATCAAGCACTTTTAAAAACATACATGTTGTTTAAGTAACTCTGTTTTATCTGATTCTTGAGGCATTATGGGTAGCAAGTAACCAGTTATAAATTTAAATATAATATACGCTGCTTTTCTATGTGTCAAGTTCTTATTTTAGGTGGATATTGACATATAAATGTTAATTATCAGTTGGCATATAATATCAAAAATCTATTATGAGTTTGGTTTTTCTTGGGAGGGGTCTTAGGCTGTTACAGTTAAAAGATGTGATTTATAGTATATTGACTCAACTTGCCTTCTAATTTAGTATGTAATATGGTAAGCATTTATACTTTTAGATGTCATATTTTTCTTTGGATGCCTGTCTACCAAAAAATAAATGTACTACCTATGATTAAAAATCCCAGCTAGGAATCTAATCTTCGTGTGTGTCAGGCTGTAAATTTCTAATTCATGTCTTATTTGCCATGTACCTATCTGGTCTTAACAACAGCTGGACTTGTTTATATTTTCCAACTTAGATTAGGCTGACATGTTTAAATGCAGTGATGCTAAACCTCTTGAAGTGAGGAAGCAGGATGATGACTGTAGTTCTCAGAAATGTCTTGATATTGTCTATACCTATCAGCACTGCTTTGCCAAGACAGGGAAGTGCAAACCAGATAGTGGCAAGCCATCACCTTCTTGATAAAGCAGATGGACTTAATTGAATGAAATGTACCTGTTACTGACCTTCCTGCTTGATTTGAACAATCCTTCTAGGGATATTTCTGTCATTGCACTTACCTTGCATAGCAAACCTTGATGCAATTGTGTTTTACCTTTGCTATAATATGAGCTTTGCATCCAAAGTCTTTAACACAAAAGCTAGCACACAGTGGGCATGAAATATTTTATGAAAGAATCAATTTGTACTAGAGGAAGGCACACTTTTATTAAGCATTCACTAGTCAGTATTGGTTAGTGTTAGAGAAATACTAAGGAAATTAGGATGTATAGGAAGTGACAGATATTAATAAAACTACATGTATTAGTTTCACCAGCAGTAATGAGAAAAATGAGAAAAAATGTTTTGTAGGAATAATGCAACTGTGATTTCTTAATGCAGAATGATGCAAATACCAATTAAATTTTTTTCTCTAAATATTTTAATGTATATTTTGTTCTGTATAGCAGGAGTTTAATATAAATTTATCAGCATTATTATTACTAAATGATTCTTGTTCATATATTCAGTTGCGTTTAGCATAAATGAAATTCAATTTAAGGTTCCTAAAAATTGGTTTATATATTTATATTATAGTTGATTACTTGATAGTGAGGCCTATTATTTTTATACCTTAAGCATGGGATATACTTTAGTTGGAAATATTACTTAAATGAGTTAAATCAGTTTCAAATAATATTTCTTGTATGAAAAGTAAATCTAAAATAATCATGCAAACTGAGGTGTTCCAACAGTAATATCATATAGAAGTCAGTCTTGAAAAATATATTTTGTGAGTGTTTTGATTTTTCAAAAGGAAGTTTTGCTCGTTATCAGGTATATATAGTAAATAATGTTGCATTATATCTGTAAAACTAAGCATAAAAGAAATCTTTGGCTTATTTCTAGGCTCTTTCAACAAATATGACTTATTTAAAAATAATTGGACGAGTTTATGGGAATATCAACAGAAAACTATTTTATTTATTTAATTTTTTTGAGACAGAGTTTTGTTCTTTTTGCCCAAGCTGGAGTGCAATGGCATGATCTTGGCTCACTGCAACCTCCGTCTTCCGGGTTCAAGTGATTCCCTTGCCTCCTGAGTAGCTGGGATTACAGGTGTGTGCCACCACGCCCAGCTCATTTTTTTGTATTTTTAGTAGAAATGGGGTTTCACCATGTTAGCCAGGCTGGTCTTGAACTCCTGACCTCAGGTAATCTACCTGCCTCAGCCTCCCAAAGTGCTGGGATTACAGGCGTGAGCCACTGCACCTGACCCAAACTACTGTATTAAGTCCAAGTTGGACATTAGTAACTTGCAGTCTAGCAATGTGGCTCAGTCTTTGCAGGTCATTTTGTTTTCCAGTCAGCACCCACCGATGTTGCTACCTTCCTTCCCAGGCTAGGTACTGCTGTGACAATATTGCGAGTGGGCAGTGTTGCCTGTAGATGTGCAAAATCAAGAAGATGAAATTCATTAACTTTTTAAAATCCTAGTTATTTCTTCTGTCAACCCAATTGTTTTTTGACCTGGCCTTATGTCACTTAGTGCTCTGCATGGACTGCTATAATTCAGCTCATAAAAGAACACACTTGAAAGAAAAGCACTAAGGATTTGAAAAAAGGATGACTTCTGACATCATCAGAATGTTCTCCTTTTCATGATGCTTTGGGCAGCTGGACAGAGCAGTACCGTCCACTAGAATACTTGAGTCTGGTTTTGTGATTTCACAAGTAACACTTGCTCTTCAGTGACCTGAGGGGCACCCATGCCCAGTCATATTCAGGGCCTGGCTGATTATATGTTTGGGATGTGCGTAAATCAGCACTGTGCGCCTGTCACCCAGGCCAGAATAGTGTTTGAAGAAGAGTCACAGCTCTAAAATAACCTGAAAACTAAAAATATACATATATAAAAATACCCTAGATCTTAAACTTGAGTTTTTTAAAACTTAAAAATGGTTGAAATTTAGAATGTTGTAAAGTTGAAAAAGAGCCCCTTTAGAAAGGAATGATTCAGCATTACTGCTGGCGTTTTAAAAAGGAAATGTATCTGTGAGACAGCTTTAGAAAAGTTTTGCAGCTTGGATATAGTAGACTATGCACTAATGAGCTTCAACCCATTTTCTCGCTCATTTTGTCAACCCTGACACCAAGGATAGTTACCAGCTGCTGAAGAAGCCCTTTTTGGACATTGGGAGGCTTTTCCTTTTGGAGCCAGCTCTATGCTTTTTCAGGGTTGTAGTTAAGTCATTCAACACATAAATATGTACTTATACAGTTTTAGAGCTTCAGGTCACATTGGTGACCTGATGAATGCCATTTAAATTACCTAGATTCATCTTTAAGTGGAATTATTTTTTTTCCCCTCTGATGCTTAGAAAGATTGTTAGTTTCGTCTATATTTGTAAGTTCTAAATCACGAAATCATATGGCAAGAAAAATCCCAGATTTCTTTTCCAGTCTATGAATAAACATAAAGAGAAAGTTAATACTTAATTGATCTACCTTAACTATGATTTTTAACTTCTCTCATTTTTTTAAAAAATTTACATTTACCATCAAGTTAATTTTAAAATCTAAAATATATTAAGATCTGCTTTTGGAAGCTGTTTAAAAACAACCTTAACAAACAATCACTTTCAATCACATCTCTTTTTTTCTGGACCCAGTTGCTCTAATTTGCACTATCCCTTCTTTTTTTTTTTTTTGATACGGAGTTTCACTCTTGTTGCCCAGGCTGGAGTGCAATGGCACAATCTCGGCTCACCTCAACCTCTGCCTCCCGGGTTCAAGCGATTCTCCTGCCTCAGCCTCTGGGTAGCTGGGATTACATGTGCCTGCCACCACACCTGGCTAATTTTATGTTTTTCATAGAGATGGGTTTCTCCATGTTGGCCAGGCTGGTCTCAAACTCCTGACCTCAGGTGATCTGCCTGCCTCAGCCTCCCAAAGTGCTGGGATTACAGGCGTGAGCCACTGCGCCCGGCCCCTTCTTTTTATTTCAAATCAAGATTTCGTCTCTGACAAAGTTTTTTCTCAGATATAACTTTGCAAGAATTTATCATCTTTCATCACATTCCCTATATTTATGTGAACATGTATAACAGCCATGGTTTGAAGATTTCTTCAGAACTTTTTGCTTGCAAATATTTTGCCCTGTCATCCCCTTAAATATACTTGTATTCATGGATATTGCTTTCCAAATTTGAAAATATGGTAATTAATTACTTGCATGTTGAACTATACATAAAGGACTTGCCCACACATAAGATTCCACCTGTAATTATGGCTTTGAAGGAGAGGAGGCCATGAAGGGCTGTATTGTCTTAGTATTAAATAATTCATTATGCTAAAAGAGAATGTGCGTGAAGTCGAATGGCAGAGGACTTAATTGGGAAATGGCCTGTCTTGGGGATGTGGAGCCATTGAAAATAAATGAAACAGTCTCTGTGTTTAATCTTACCAATCTTCAAAACAGTTCAGAGGGCTTATTGCTCATTTTTACTGATAAGCAGATAATAAAAGGAATAAAGCATTGACTTAGGTACAAGGCTCCGTTTAGGACTAGGTTCTTTACAAGCCTTGCCTCTAATTCATGCAGCAATCCTTATACAAGGTAGGTGTTGCTTGCATTATACGGAAGAGGAAACTGGATCTTAGAGAGGTTTAGGGCTCTTCCCAGGGCCACAAAACTAAGCGATGAAACTTGGAAGAAGCCCACTTTCTTTTCTGTGCATGATACTACCTTAGAGTGTGAAACATCTCTGCCAAGTCTACAAGTGCAATATAGAAGGTTATGGTGATGGTTGTAGTGGGTGGATTGAGGCTATGCAGTGGGACAGGCATGACAGTCGGGGTCGTGAGGAGGGGGCACATCTGAGAGCTATTTGGGAGGCAGGGTGAATAGGCACTGGGTGTTACTATATGTGCAAAGTAAGGGAGAGAGTGGAGTTGAGAATCTTCTCAGGCTGGATAGGAGGTGGTTCTATTTACAAAGGAAGGTATTATGGGCAGAGCAGTTTTAGAGGGTGAAATTGATGCTCAGGTTGTATGAGTTTTTGTTGTTTTTGACCCAGGGTCTTTCTCTGTCACCCATGCTGGAGTACAGTGGTGCTGTCACGGGTCACTGCAACCTCAACCATCCTGGCTCAAGTGATGCTCCCACCTCGGCCTCCCAAGGCTACACTACAGTCATGTGCCACCATGCCAGACTAATTTTTTATTTATTTTTATTTTTTTGAGACTGAGTCTTGCTCTGTTGCCCCGGCTGGAGTGTAGTGGCATGATCTCAGCACTGCAACCTCTGCCTCTTGGGTTCAAGCAATTCTCCTGCCTCGGCCTCCCAAGTAACTGGGACTAAGGAGCATGCCACCATGCTTGGAGAATTTTTTTTTTTTTTGAGACGGAGTCTCACTCTGTCATCTGGGCTGGAGTGCAGTGGCCTGATCTCAGCTCACTGCAACCTCTGCCTCCCGGGTTCAAGTGATTCTCCTGGCACCCACCACCATGCCTGGATAATTTTTTTTTTGAGACTGAGTCTCACTCTCTCACCCAGGCTGGAGTGCAGTGCCTGATTTCAACTCACTGTAACCTCTGCCTCCCGGGTTCAAGGGATTCTCCTGCCTCAGCCTCCCAAGTAGCTGAGATTACAGATGCTCACCACCACGCCTGGCCAATTTTTTGTGCTTTTCTTCTTCTTCTTTTTTTTTTTGAGACAGAGTCTCACTCTGTTGTCCAGGTTGGAGTGCAGTGGCTTGATCTCAGCTCACTGCAGCCTCCGCCTCCTGGGTCCAAGCGATTCTCCTACCTCAGCCACCCGTAGCTGGGATTACAGGTGTGCGCCACCACGCCTGGCTAGTTTTTGTATTTTTTTTTTTTTAGTAGAGACGGGGTTTCACCATGTAGACCAGGATGGTCTCGATCTTCTGACCTTGTGATCCACCTGTCTTGGCCTCTCAAAGTGCTGGGATTACAAGTGTGAGCCACCATGCCTGGCCTAATTTTTATACTTTTAGTAGAGAGAGGATTTCACCATGCTGCTCAGGCTGGTCTTGAATTCCTGAGCTCAAGCAATCTGCCTGCCCTGCCCTCCCAAAGTGTTGGCATTACAGACGTGAGCCACCGTGACTAGCTACAGGAGTCCTTTGAATTCATGTTTTCTTTGCTGGGAAAGGGTACATTGCGTGATAGATTCAGATACTCAACTTTCTTTCTTTTTTTTCTTTTTTGAGATGGGGTCTCATTTTGTCTCCCAGGCTGGAGTGTAGTGGTGTGATCTCGGCTTACTGCAGCCTTGACCTTCTGGGCTCAAGCAATCCTCGTGCCTCAGCCCTCAAATAGCTGGGATTACAGGCATGTGCCACCATACCTGACTAATTTTTGCATATTTTTTTTTGTAGAGATGGGGTTTTGGCATGTGGGCCAGGTTGGTCTAGAACTCTTGAGCTCAAACAATCTGCCTCCCTTGGCCTCCCAAAGTGCTAGGATTACAGGTTAACCCTCAATTTAATAAAAAAATTAATTTGTGCAATTGGTTGTTATTTTATTCAAGCCTAATTTCTAGAATATGGTAAACAATAATGTTTTCATCAGTTAATTTGATTGCTTTCTGAATTAGGAGAAATGCAAACAAATGATGGGGAAAGAAGCTGGCTGGGCACAGTGGGGTCTAAGAAGGAAGCCTGAGTGGCGTATTAGCCTATATTCGCCCTTTAAAGGGTTATGGGGGCTGGGAGCAGCAGTACTCACTGTTCACTGACTAATCTTTATTAATCTTCTTTAACCTTTATTGAAGAGGCATTAGCATTTTTAATTTAAGTGGGGTTTTTTTTCTCTTTTCTTTCTTCTTTTGGTGGGGGATGTGGGGGATGTGGGGGTCTCACTGTGTTGACCAGGCTGGTCTTAAACTCCTGGCCTCGAGCAGTTCTCCCTCCTTGGCCTCCCAAAGTGCTGGGATTACAGACATGAGCTGTTGCACCCAACCTTCTCTATTTTTCTTTTCAAGAGTTTGCTTTTTAAGAATATAATTGTTTAATTATGACAGTTTTAACTGCAGTACTCCAAGCTAGATAAAAGCATATATAAATTAGTAGTTTTCCCTTCTTCGCCCCAAATTCTGTCTCTGTTGTTAACACTTTGCTGAGTATTCTTCTGTACTTGTTTTAAATATCTTTAAATATATAGGCAGGGTGTTTTTTTTTTTTTTTGGCTGCTTTTCTTCCTTTGTTTTTATAAAAACAGGATCTTGCAACCTGGTGTTTTAAATTTAGTAGTATGTCCTTTTAAAAGGCAGGTATTTCTGAGACAAAGATGCATTTTTAAAGTACTGGTGAACTGTGAAGAAAATGAGAGGGTTTAGGGAAGAAAACCAGAGAGAGTTTGGGTGACCCTGGGGATGTGGGAAGGTGGTACAGGTGGTACCCTGAGGGTAGCATGGGTGGTAAGTGAAAGAGGAAAAGGCCTATAGGTTTGTGTAAAAGGAACTGAGAGAATTTGGTTGCCCCATAGCAGACCCGTGTAGTGATACCAGGGGAAAAGATGGACAGTATCCTAGGTGAATTAGCAGTGATTTTGGTTCCTTGTCTTGTTGGCTGCTGATGGAGATAGTATCGGCATAATACCTGGCTGATTTCCATGGCCAGCAAGAGCCAGTCCTGCAGTGTGATCACATCCTGTCCATTCTGGGTGTTGGTGGCAAGCCAGGATGATTCAGGCAGTTGGGCTTTATTACATTATCCCTTCTTTGCCCTCTGAAAGCTGAGTTTTGAAATAGTTGTAATCTTCTACAATATCTCAGATTCAGCATGTGGTACAGGAGGTGGAGAGAAAAGGGTATAAAAGAGGAAAATGTTCAGTGAAAGTGTTCTTATTACAATGGAGGGGAATATGAAAGTGGAAAATGATCCCTTTTCGTCTTGGGATTTAATTATGTCTGTAAAATTAAGGTGTTGTAATACATAGTCTCTGTGACTTTTTATCAGCTCTAAATCTCTGAGATGGCTGTGTTTTAGAGCTACCTGTTTTGCATATTTATCTGCCTGTCCTTTACTTTTCAAATTCACTCAATATTTTTTCCAAAGTATAGAATAATTTTGCCTTGTTGCAGTAATTTTCACCTAGCCTTCAGGGATCTTCCATCGACTGTTTCCTGTATTTTTTCTCCTTTCCTTTTCTACTTTGGTCACTCAGTTCTAGCCAAGATAATCCACCTTATTTTAGCACTTGTGCTATGCTCGCCCCCCATGTATATATATTTTGAGATGAGGTCTCACTCTGTCACCCTGGCTGAAGTATAGTGGTGCAATTACGGCTCACTGCAGCCTTGACCTCCCAGGTTTGAGTGATCCTCCCACCTCAGCCTCCAGAGTACCTGGGACCATGGGTGCACACCACCATGCTGGTTATCTTTATGTATACGTATATGTGTATCTATATATCTATATCTATATATATTTTTGTGCCTGTTTTTGTTTTCACTGGAGGTACAGGTGGCCCAACTAATTTTTGGAAATTATTATTTGCAGAGATGAGGTTTCGCTCTGTTGTCCAGGCTGGTCTCGAACTTCTGGGCTCAAACGATGCTCCTACCTCAGCCTCCCAAAGTGTTGGGATTTTAGGCATGAACTGCTATGCCTGGCCCTCTTAATTTTTTTTTTAAACCGCTTCATAGTTCTCTTTTTCTTTTAACACTTGGCCCAAACCCACTTTTCTTCTGGATTCATATTACTTTTCTAATCTCACCTATTATGTTATAGAACTGATACGTTAGGTTTGTTTTCATTGACACATTTGTTCTTGGCTTCAGCAGAACAAGGCCCTGTGGGTCACTGGGGGCCATATTTTGGATCAAAACAAATCACTTTCTGACAAGGATAGTTGTCCATTAATGGAATGAGGCAGCCTTCTTGGGAAGTAATGAATTCCCTGTCACTAGAAAGGAGAAGCTAGTCAGCCACTTGCTGAGAATACACTATAGGGGGTTCATCCTTAAGAAGAGGTATATCTAGGCCAGGCGTGGTGGCTCATGCTTGTAATCCCAGCCCTTTGGGAGGCTGAGGTGGGCAGATCATGAGGTCAGGAGTTTGAGACCAGCCTGACCAACATGGTGAAATCCCGTCTCTACTAAAAATACAAAAAATTAGCTGGGCAAGGTGGTGCACGCCTATAATCCCAGCTACTCGGAAGGCTGAGCCAGGAGAATTGCTTGAACCCGGGAAGCAGAAGTTGCAGTGAGCTGAGATCTCGCCATTACACTCCAGCCTGGGCAACAAGAGCAAAACTCCATCTCAAAAACAAAACAAAACAAAAAAAAAGAAGAAGAGGTTTATCTAGAATGATCTCTAAGGTTCCTTCTTATTCTGATTTTTTTGATTGTTATAATTCCAGGTGTTTAAAATAATTTCATATGTTTATGTTTTGTATGCTCCTTTTCCCACCGCTGCAGCACAGTGTTTCCAACATGGTTAAAAGTTTTTGCTTTAATGTTTGGCATTTCTTTTTGTTTTTTTTTTTTTTTGAGACAGCATCTTGCTCTGTTGCCCAAGCTGGAGTGCAGTGACATGATCTCGGCTCACTGCAATCTCCGCCTCCCGGGGTCAAGCGATTCTCCTGCCTCAGCCTCCCGAGTAGCTGGGACGACGTATGCACCACTACGCCCAGCTAATTTTTGTATTTTTAGTAGAGACAAGGTTTCACCATGTTGGCCAGGCTGGTCTCGAATTCATGGCCTCAGATAATCTGCCTGACTCGGCCTCCTAAAGTGCTGGAATTACGGGTGTGAGCCACTGCACCTGGCCTGATGTTTGACATTTCACACTCTTTGATGACTGTAAACATTTGGAATGTTTTCAGAATGTCTCAGAACTTTATTTTCATTTATGTTTTTGCTTTATTTTCAGAAGAAAACTAATGGGTAACGTAAAGCTTTAAGATAAGTGTATCTCTAAATTTGGAGAGCTTTCAGTGAAACGGTACATTTTGAACCTACATGCTTGTATTTGGGGAAGTCTGCAGCTTCCAGAATCTTCCTTTTCACACACATGATTTTATATTTTGTCATTTACGCCTAGTCCAGTATTTTATAATCTGCATTGTCAACTAGTCAGCCCCCAGTATCTGTGGGTTCAGCATCCTTGAATTCTGCGTCCTTGGATTCAACCAATCTTGGATTGAAAATATTTGGAAAAAAATTGCATCTGTACTGAACATGTACAGGCTTTTGTTGGTCATTGTTACTTGAATAGTTCAGTATAACTGCTATTTACATAGCATTTACATCATATTAGGTATTATAAGTAATCTAGAGATGATTTAATATAACGAGGATGTGTGTAGGTTACATGCAAATACTACACTATTTTATCTCAGGGACTTGAGCATCTGTAAATTTTGGTATCTGCTGGGGGTGTCCTGGAGTCTCCCCAGCCTCATCCATACTGAAGGATGACCGTATTTATGTTGTATACCACTCCAAGATTTTCTTTCTGCTTTAGATTGCCCATTACCTCTTCATCTGTTTCATTTATTCATTCAAAAATTTGTATTGAGTGGCTACTGTGTCAGGCATGGTGCCACTTGCTGGAGATACAGTGTTGAACAAGACAGATGAGATGGGGCTGCCTGGGTAGAGCTTGTGTTGCAGACTGGGAAGAGAGTCAGCGAACATCCACACATATTTCAGTTGTAAGGGGCGCCATGAGGGAAGAGACAGACTGGCTGGGGAAAGTGTGGTCAGGCAGTCTTCCCCAGGAGGTGAGACTGGAGCCCAGACCTGCGTGATGACAGGGAGCCAGTCCTGTGGAGACCAGGGAGTATGATTTTTAAGAAGAGGACAAGTGCCAAGATCTGCGAACTCTGTTGTAGTTGTTAGGGGAAATGATGGGTTACCATGCTCTGTAAAAATGACCATTCATATTTGAAATACGACCATTCTGTAACATAGCGTATTGCCTATTGGATTTTTCTAACGAAGTATTGGGTCTCAACATTGGAATTGTTTGAACAGAGCGTAGATATCTCCCTGAGGTTTTCTTTGAGAAGAGGTCGGTGGGAACCAGTGACTTTCGATACAGACTGTACATTAGGATCACCTGGGTGAACTATAAAATGACTGCTGCCTGGATCCCACTCCAGGAGAGTTAAATCACTCATTGGAAGTGGAGCCGGGCTTCAGCATGTGAATCCCAGTCCCCTTAGAGTTGCAGCCGTAACCTCTCTTCTGTGTTTCCAACTTGAGGACTAAATGACCCCATGGGCGTAGAAGTGTTTAGTAAGAAAATCTGGGTCCAGGCGCAGTGGCTCATGCCTGTAATCCCAGCACTTCGGGAGGCCAGGAGTTCGAGACCAGCCTGACCAACGTGGCGAAAACCCATCTCTATTAAAAATACGAAAATTAGCTGGGCATGCTGGCAAGCATCTATAGTCCCAGCTACTTGGGAGGCTGAGGCATGAGAATTGCTTGAATCTGGGAGGCAGAGGTTGCAGTGAGTTGAGATCATGCCACTGCACTCCAGCCTGGGCGACAGAGCAAGACTCTGTCTCAAAAAAGAAAAACAAAAACTGGGAAGTTATGAGCTAATATAGAAACTTTCATTGCACAGTCTTTTAAAGTTTGTTGTTTCTACTTTCTGAAAATGAAAACATTAAATCCTTTCCAAAAACCAGAAAATATCAAAAACTTTACTGCATTAGACAGAGATATATGTTACATTTGAGTGCATTTTGTTTTCTATTCTTGAGGACTATTTCAAGTTTCTTTTAAAAGTTGCCTCCTATTGTGTCTAGTTTATTTTATTCTCTTCGCAGTTTTTTTTATGCCAACTTTACACATTTGTAAATAGAATATTGAAAAAGAATTTTTTTTTTGAGTGATTGAGCTCTAACTTCTGGGTGACTTTTAGTTGTTCTTTTGGTTGTACATCTTTACTGTTTTCCAGCATTTTAAGGAGAAAACGCACTACTCTAAAATGTCATATTTAACTGCTATGTTTCTCTCTTTAAATTTAGAATTGAAAATGAGAACCTGTTTACATTTATGGGAACAATAACAATATATGTGCAATAACAGCAATTTCCTTAAGAATGTTTTGTTGTGGTTTGGCGTGGGTCTGTAATAGAAGGTTCAGAATGATGGGTCTTTGTTTTTCTCTTGCATACTGCAGAGTAATGTGGAATCAAATGCCACTGTTGAAGAGCCCTTAGTCATCAATTTTTGAAATTGAAAAAGGTTTATATTGTAACAAGGATGGGCCTTTTTGATAAGCCCTACTGATTGTTACTTTCCAGATGGTTTTAGGAGATATTTTGAAGTTGACCTTGTGTGAGGTAACTAGATGGAAACAGGATGAGTTTAATCTTGTGCATGACTTCTTTTGTTGAGCTGGAGATACTGTTATCTTGCAGATTATCTTGTTGGCACGCATGAATTTTTTTTTGTCCTATAAACCACAAACTGGCTTTCTTTCTGCTAAGATTGGTGTGCTTTGATTCTTAAAGCTCCAAATCTCAAGAAAATATAATTAGGCTGGAAAATCAACCATCAGAGAGAGAGAAAAAAAAAGAAAAAATATAATGCACTCCAAACCAATTATAAATAGCTTTTGAATTGTTGGCTCCATAGATAATTTTTAAAAATCGATACCAGATCTTAATTAATGTTGGCATTAAAAACTAATGGTGGCCGGGCACAGTAGCTCATGCTTGTAGTCCCAGCATTTTGGGAGGCCGAGGCAGTTGGATCACTTGAGGTCAGGAGTTCGAGACCAGCCTGGCCAACATGGTGAAACCCTGTCTCTACGAAAAATACAAAAAGTAGCTGGGTATGGTGGTGCATGCCTGTAATCCCAGCTACTTGGGAGGCTGAGGCAGGAGAATCTCATAATTGTGCCACTGCACTGCAGCCTGGGCGACAGAGAAAGACTCCATCTCAAACAAACAAACAAATAAACAAAAACTAACTATGGTTAATGATCTAGTGATCTGAACAACAGAAGATCTCAGTTTGTCAATTTTTTTTTTTTTTTTTTTTTGAGACAGGGTCTCACTCTCTTGCCCAGGCTGGAGTGCAGTGGTTGTGATCTCAGCTCACTGCAGCCTTGACTTCCCAGGTTCAAGTGATCCTCCCACCTCAGCCTCCCGAGTAGTTGAGACTAGAGGCATGCCTCACCATGCCCAGCTACTTTTTTGTATTTTTTTCTAGAAACAGTGTCTCACAATGTTGCGCAGATTCGTCTTGGACTCAAGCAATCTACCTGCCTCAGCCTCCAAAAGTGCTGGGATTACAGGCATGAACTACTGCACCCAGCCTCAGTTGGTCGATATTTTATGATAATTTAGAACTAGAACCCTTTCTTAAGAGCATTCGCAGATGTTCTACCTTAATTTCTGTAGTTATTTCCAGTCATGTTTTATAATCAAGTGCTAGTTTTCATTGTGGCCAAATAAGTGATATATTTTTGTAAATCATATTAAAGTGCTTGGGACAGTCCAAGCAATTATTTAGTAAAATTTAGACCAGGGTCTCAAAACTACAATTACATTTTTAGATAATGGTCACAGTAAGTCTTTTCATGAAAAAAGCAATGAAGAAAGCTCTAGACCAATGAGATTTTAGTCATCATTAATCAATGCCAAGCGAAAAAATCTTAAGATGCATTTAAATTTGTGATGCCAGTGTGATTCAGAAATTTGGAAAATGAATTTCAGAGTAAATACTGTGAGCAGATAGGTCATTGCGTAAGCATAACTAATGATTTGTTCATTCATTTCTGCAGTAATGATTCAGTGTGAGATTTTGGTGTTGAGAATGAATAAAGTAGATAGCACGTTAGATGGTCCAAAATGCTATGGGGGGGGGAACATCCCTGGGGACAGGAAGATGGCGTGTGAGGTGGGGAAGGTTACGATTTTCAATAGCGTGGTCAGAGAGAGCCTCATTGAGAAGACACACTAAGGAGGCCATGTGGCTGGAGGGGACTGAGCTAGGGGGTGAACAGTAGGTGGGACCAGAGAGGGGGTCACATGATGTAGCAGCTTCTACATTATCAGGACTTTGGCTTTTGCTCTGAGTGAGATGGGGAACTTGCAGAGAGCTTTGAGGAAAAAAGTCACAATGTTCTGCAATTTTTTTCCCCCATTGAGATAAACTCTGCGTACATTCAAGCAAGACTAAGACCCCCTTCAGGGAAAAGGGGTTTTCATTAACTCAGTATCCCATGAGGTAAATGGCATTCTCTTCCTTCCCGCCACAGCAAGTGTTTAATAGATGATTATGGTATTGCACTTATTTAGGCTGGGAAAAAAATAAAGGTGAAGTTATTAAGACAGCCAGTTCTGGTCAGGCGCGGTGGCTCACGCCTATAATCCCAGCAGTTCGGGAGGCCAAGGCGGGTAGATTACCCGAGGTCAGGAGTTCGAGACCAGCCTGGCCAATGTGGTGAAACTCCGTCTCTATTAAAACTATAAAAAATTAGTCAGGCGTGGTGGTGCATGCCTGTAATCCCAGCTCCCCAGAGGCTGAGGCAGGAGAATTGCTTGAACCGGGGAGACGGAGGTTGCAGTGAGCCAAGATCGCCCTACTGCATTCCATCATGGGCGACAGAGCAAGACTCCGTTTCAAAAAAAAGAAGACAGCCAGTTATTTGAAAAGAGGTTGGAATAGAGCACTTGCTTTAAAAATAGCAATTTGTTTGCCTAGTTTAAACCCATTTACTCAAGACACTGAGCTGACTTGCCTGGTTCCTTGTACCTGAATCTTTACCTGTCTTGTCCTCTCTGTCCTTTATTCTCCGTAATATGAGCCATCCAGTAGACCCTAGTCAGGGGGACATAAAGATAGTCTCAACATTGTATTACTAAGGGGACATAAAGATAGTCTCAATATTGTGTTACTAGTTCTGTGCTACAGTTGTCACTCAGGTTCCTAAGAAACTGGAATTCATTCCTGTTATTCATTTATTCCTGTATTAAATCTTTAGAGAGCATGATCTATATGCCAGGCATTATGCAGGCTATACACAAATAAGGAAGACATAATATTTATTTTTAAGTTACTTATTTCTTGTTGGAGGCAACAGAGATAAACAAAACATGCGTCACCACACCCAGCTGATTATTGTATTTTTAGTAGAGACGGGGTTTCACCATGTTGGCCAGGCTGATCTCAAACTCCTGACCACAAGAACATGGGTTTTTGAGTTAAGACCGGACTATGTTTGAATCCCTTTAGCTGGACTCCATGTTTGGGTCCCCTTCCACGAACATTCCCTTCGTGGAAGCCATCTTTCTCTCTCTTGGATTTCCTCTCTGGGGTCCCCTTCCACACTCTCTCAGGGAGGCCTGTCTTCCCCGCCTAAACTCCATCTCTCTCTCTCTCTCTCTATTCCCTTCCACTCAGTGTAGAAGCTGCTTTCCTCTCCTGGATTCCATCTGTCTGGATTCTCTCACTCAGTGTGAGAGTTAGCTGTTTCTTTCTCTCTCCTTCTCCTGTTTCTCTCTCTCTTTTAATAAATAAATAAATCCCTTTAGCACCTATGTGATCTTAGGCCAATACTTGAAATGATGTGAATATTGGTTTACTCCTCAGTAAAATGGAGAATGATAATAACTATAAGTGGCAAGGAAAAACGCAGTGAAGGATTTAATACAGTACCTGACATATGACGAGCACTTGATAAGTGATGGATGTTGATGGTGATAATAATAATAATAATAGTAATAATAATGAAATAATAATGTGTTGACTGCACTTGATAGGAGTGGAGGGTAGCAAACTCAGCTTGCATCGGAGAAAACTCCCTGATCAGGCAACATTTGAGAGGGTTTTGAAGAATGAGTAGGGATTTTCTAGGGAGAGAAGGGGGCAAAGTCTCTCAGGAAGATGAAACAGCCTGTAGAGGAGGGAAGGCTGTAGAGATTGCTGCCCGTCAGTGTCTGTGTTGTTGCAGTAGGTGGTAGATGGAATGGGGTGGGAGGGGAGGTGAGCCTGGAGAGATGATTTGGGGCCAGATGGTGAAAGCTGCATGATGGAGCTTGTCAGTTTCTGCTAGCCAAGGCCTCAGCATCTGACTGTATGTAGCGGAGTCGGCTGCAGGAAGGCCTTGCCTTTGAGAGCCAGGTCTGGAGTACCTCTAACTAACAAAGGTTCTGGGAGGATCTGCTGCTCCCATGCCCTCCTTAGTGTGTTTTAGAGTCTGTTTGAACCTTCTGGGTTCCTGTGAATTAGAGAGTGGCAGCTCCTCAGTTTAACTTCTGTTGTGACCAGTTTGCCTAATTGGCTTTGGTTTGGGCACCCACTGTCCTTCTGCGTGGTTGTATAGATGCTGCTCCCGATGACCCTGATCTCTCACAGACCCCTCTGATTCTTGACTCTTGGCTTTGGGAGCCCCTAATGCCCTGCAGTCTTGACTTAGCTTCTAATGGTTGATCAGACCCTTGAATGTTGAGCTCTTTCCATACTAGACTTGAATGTTCCCTTGCCCATTTGATTTGTTAATTAGGATTCGTTGGCTGTTTCCCTGCTCTCTTCTTTTCTCTCTGTTGCTGCTGATTCAAGTTTAACCTCTGTTTTCCTTCTCCTCTGGGAAGTTTCCCTTATGCCTCTTGAGCAGGGTCGAGAGCACTTAAGGAGCTCAAACTTTATACTGTTATATCATGAGAAAAGCATTGAAAATTTCAAAGCAGGAGAGTGACATAATTAGCTTTATGTTTTAAAATGGATTTTTGACTTTAGATTCTGGCAGAACAGTGGTCCTGTGGTCTGAGACCTCTGACTAACCTTCCTGGTGGCAACAATTAAAAATGCTGATAAAAAACTAGCCCTTACATTGAATGAATGAATTGACTGCTTGGTAAGGATGCTCAGAGGCTAAAACTGAATTAGGCAAGAACTCTTAGAAGTATTGGCCGGGCGCATTGGCTCAGCCTGTAATCCCAACATTTTGGGAGGCCGAGGTGGGCGGATCGCTTGAGCTCAGGAATTTGAGATCAGCCTGGGCAACATGGCAAAACCCCATCTCTACAGAAAAAAAAAATGCAAAAATTAGGTGGGCATGGTGGCACACACCTGTAGTCCTAGCTACCTGGGAGCCTGAGGTGGGAGAATCACTTAAACCCAGGAGGAAGAGATTGCAGTTAGCTGAGATCGCGCCACTGCACTCCAGCCTGGGCAACACAGAGACTCCAATTCAAAAAAAGAAAAAAAAGAAAAAAGAAAAAACATAAGCAATGCGTGAAATCTGATTTTTTTCCTTGAATGCATTTGTGGAATCAGTATTGGTTCAAAATTGAGCATTAGTTTTCTGGCCACTTGGAGTAGAGAAAATAGGAGATAAAGCCTAGAATATCTTCAGATTTGGGCCCCAGAGGACTCTACAACCATTGAGGGGGAACTGGATGTGGTGGGGAAAATTGTATACCTCTTCTCAGACTTCATACCCCACCAATGGGCTCTCACCACAGTTTGCAGACTGTTCACACTGAATGTGTGTGTAGAAGGGGAAATCTTAAGGTTAGAATGAGAGTGAATGCAGGCTAGTCATGCCTGTAGCTGTCTTTGAAGACACTCGCTATCATGTTGGGCTAGAAATAGTTACCATAGATAGTATTCTAAAAAAAAATAGGAGCCGGCCGCGTGCGGTGGCTCATATCTCAACTCTTAGCACTTTGGGAGACCGCGGGGACGGATCACTTGAGGCCAGGAGTTCGAGACCAGCCTGGCCGACATGGTGAAACTCCATCTCTACTAAAAATACAAAAATTAGCTTGGCATGGGGGTACAAGTCTGTAATCCCAGCTACTTGGGAGGCTGAAGCAGGAGAATTGCTTGAACCCGGGAGGTGAGAGTTGCAGTGAGCTGAGATCACGCCACTGTACTTCAGCCCGGGCAACAGTGTTCCTACCTCCTTGTGGCTTTACTTTGCATTTTTTGTGGCTCTTATGAGATCATGCCT
This sequence comes from Cacajao melanocephalus, assembly GCA_963573385.1. Taxonomy (NCBI): domain Eukaryota; kingdom Metazoa; phylum Chordata; class Mammalia; order Primates; family Pitheciidae; genus Cacajao; species Cacajao melanocephalus. The sequence goes on along the minus strand of CAUYLG010015538.1, from coordinate 75,534 downwards.
CCTCACTATTTACGGGCATTTATGACTGTGCTTTACTGAAATGCATTTCATGTCTTTCCTCATTTTACCATTGGATTGTTTACATTTTTCTATTGATTTGTAGGAGTATACATCTATACCCGTATTCCATATACTAAGCCTTTTTGGTTACTTAGATGTGTTGGAAATATCTTTTCATAGTCTGTGGCTCGTCTTTTCACTCTTCTTTGGTGTCTAATGATGAAGAGAAGTTTATAATTTTGATTTAATTGATTTGTCACTCTTTTGTGTTTATAGGTTGTGTTTTTCTATTCTTAAGAAATTCTTTCCATGAAGTCATTAAAAACATTCACTTATATTGTCTTCTGAATATCTTATGGTTTGCCTTTTTTTTTTTGAGACGGAGTCTCGCCCAGGCTGGAGTGTAGTGGCGCAATCTCGGCTCACTGCAACCTCTGCCTCCTGGGTTCAAGCAATTCTCCTGCTCAGCTTCCCAAGTAGCTGGGACTACAGGTACATGCCACCATGCCTGGCAAATTTTTGTACTTTTAGTAGAGATGGGGTTTCACCATATTGGCCAGGCTGGTCTCGAACTCCTGACCTCGTGATCTGCCCCAGTTTGCCTTTTATATTTAAATCTTTAATTCTCCCTGGAATTGATTTGTGCATTTGGTGTGAAGTAGAAATCTAATTTAAATTTTTTCCCATGATTCTGCCCCCCCACCAATAAAATTAGATAGCCAGTGATCTCAATACTAGCAGTTACTGAGCAGTCGATCTTTCCTGCACTAATTTTCAATGTCTGTATTGTTATAAATCAAGTATTTGTATATGCATGGGTCTATTTTTGGACTATTCTGTTACATTGGTTTGTCGGCCTAGTCTTGTGCAAATACCACACTATCTCACTCTTACCATTTTAATGAAAGTTCTTCATAACTGCTGGAATATTCTTCCTATTTTGTTCTTCCCCAGGAGTCACTGGCTTTGGAAATCTTCCTTGCCATCATAGGCTTTTTGCTTTGGAAAGCTCTCAACATTTACAAGGAAGCAAAGGCAGATCACACGGTTTATTTCCATTTCCCCAATAAGCATTAAGGAGGATGATGTTGAGGGTCTGGTTGTGGTTGTCTTAGACTTTGCACGTGTTTTTATAAGCAGAGCACACAAGCTCCAACAAGGGAACTCAATGATCTAATTAGATGTTACTAGAAATCTTATTGTGGCTGTGATCTTATTCTTTTGTTTTTGAGACAGAGTTTCGCTCTTATTGCCCAGGTCAGACTGCAATGACTGGTTTCGGCTCACTACAACTTCCACCTCCTGGGTTCAAGCGATTCTTCTGCCTCAGCCTCCCAGGTGGCTGAGATTACAGGCACCTGCCACCGTGTCCCGCTATTTTTTTTGTTGTTGTTTGTATTTTTAATAGAGACAGGATTTCACCATGTTGGACAGTCTAATCTTGAACTCCTGGTCTCAGGTGATACACCTGCCTTGGCCTCCCAAAGTGCTGGGATTATAGGCATGAGCCACCGCACCTGGCCTGATCTAATTCTTAAGAAGTCACTTTGAAGAAAAATTTATTTAAGGGCTTTTCATAAGGTATTCAAAAAGGTACAAGTTCTAATCTAACAGTGAGTGCCATTTGTGGTTTTTGAGCGAGCATATTCGCATTTCTACTTAAGCGACTGAAATATTGCCTCTATCTCTGGAAAAATTCTTCCCTTGGTTATTTTTCTCTTGTCACTGGAAGAATACATGCTTGCACTAATTCTCTATCAACTTAAATGTTCTCTTTAGGTATAAATAACCTCATAATCACATAAAAGTTAAAGCTTTAATGGAAAAGACTCAGATGAAATATTACCTAAGTAGGAATTAATTGCTTTTTATCACTTTACATTATTTCATTTTTAGTATTATGAAAAATATAATTATTCCTTTTCTTACTTAAAAAATTCAGTGTAATTTGTGCTCAGTTTTAGACCAATAATTTTTCCCATATGTTTATAGTTTAATTATATTTTCAAGCCAAAATACTTGAGTTTTTTTCTATCATAATATTGTCAATATGAGAAATGTAGTTTTAGTTTAAAATACCTTTTTAAAACTTTTTTCGTTTTGTTTTTTGAGACAGGATATTGTTCTATTGCCCAGGCTGGAATGCAAGGGCACGATCTTGGCTTACTGTGGCCTCAACCTCCCAGGCTCAAGCAACCCTCCCACCTCAGCCTTCCAACTAATTTTTTTTTTTTTTTTTTTGAGGGGGAGTCTCGCTCTGTCGCCCAGGCTGTAGTGCAGTGGCATGATCTCAGTTCACTGCAATCTCTGCCTCTCAGGTTCAAGCAATTCTCCTGCCTTAGCCTCCCAAGCTGGGACTATAGGCATGCACCACCATGCCCAGCTAATTTTTATATTTTTAGTAGAGAAGAGGATTTCATCATGTTGGCCAGGCTGGTCTTGAACTCCTGACCTCAGGTGATCTGCCCAGCTCACCCTCCCAAAGTGCTGGGATTACAGGCGTGAGTCACTGCACCCGGCACCTCCTTGACATTTAAATAAAATCATATTTTAAAATTGAGATGTAAGCCTACCCTTCCCCTTTATCACTTATCTCTAAGCTTACGTCCTAGACCTGGTTTGAACTTTTGATTTAATACTTTCAAAATGTGATTTTCTTTTAATAATTATTTTTCTGTTGCAGTATATTTAAACTCTTCTCGGTCTTGAAAATATTTGTGAGTCTTTTTGACAAAAGGTGGTGGTAATTCTCTATTTCGGTGGATCCAGTAAAGGGGGCTGCTCTCTTACCAGCTGATTATTGCCCCCAGAAGCAGTCCTACCATGGCTTTATTGGTTAGTTAGCCAAAATTTACACATTTACTCTGAGGCTTACAAAAATACTGTGTTCATCAAAAGCCCTCCTTCACATTTTGTGAAACAGTTGCATGGTGATTTGGGATATTTTAAGTTTACCATCACCTCCCTGTCTTCTGCAAAAATAAAAGTTGTGGAATGCAAAAACAACTCTGTTGCATAAAAAGGAAAACTTGGTATAAGAAAAAATATCTAGGAATGAGGGCTAGGTGACACCGTACTCCCAAACTGAAGATCTAAAAAAATTCCTGATTGTGAATAAGAAAAATTATGTAGACATCTATCCATTGCATACCTGATGACTGAAACTTGTTATGGCCCAGGCATTTGTACCCTAATGGTGCCAGGGTACAAAGTTCCTGCCCTCAGCAGGTTGACACACTAGTAGGGGAGAAAAGCAACAAAAGCTTAAGCAAGTCAATACATAATTTTACATGGTGATAGGTGCTAACCAGTAAATAAAGCAAGGAAGAGGAATAACAAGACTGGCAGGGGTGCTGGCTGGGGTGGTTATTTGAGAAACGAGGGCCAAGCATGCCCTTTCAGGGGAGACGACGTTGGAGCTGAATCCCAAGTGGTCAGAAGGAGCAAGGCGGGGAAAGATTTCCATTCCCGGGTCAAAAGTCGCAGCAAGTGTAAAGATGGTGCGACGGGAATGAACTGGGTGTTTGTGAACATGGCATGTTGGGTGCTGCGAGCCTTTGTGGCGCGGAACTGCACTGTGAGACTGTGTGGCTCAATGCAGGACAGTTAGCCTCCCTAGTCACTAATTACAAAAACATAGTCACACCTTCTAGACACCTGCTCTCTGCCCCCACCCCAAGGGGGCAGTACTGCCTTCAACCAGGACCCCAAAAGACTCCAGTGTGGCGGTTGTGGGGGAGATGGAATATGAAAGGAGCAGTGGAGGGAGTGGTCAGCAAGCAGGTTCTTTGAGCCCTGGCAAGAAGTCTGGATTTTATTTTAAGCCACATGAGTGATGTGATTTCATACCTTTTTTTTTTTTTTTTTGAGATGGCGGCTCACTCCGTTGCCCAGGCTGGAGTGCAGTGGCATGATCTGGGCTGACTGCAACCTCCGCCTCCCGGGTTCAAGTGATTATCCTGCCTCAGCCTCCTGAGTAGCTGGGGCTACAGGCATGCACCCAGCTAATTTTTTGTATTTTTAGTAGAGACGGGGTTACACTGTGTTAGCTAGGATGGTCTTCATCTCCTGACCTCTTGATCTGCCCGCCTCAGCCTCCCGAAGTGCTGGGATTACAGGTGTGAGCCACTGCACCCGGCTCATACGTGTTTTTAAAAGATCACTCTTGTTATTCCTTGCAGACGGTGGAAGAGTGAGCCAAGTTAGGAGGCTATTGCAGTAGTTCAGGTAAGAGATGATGGCGGCTTGGACTGAGTGAGAATCTACTTGAGGGTGAGAAGTGATCGGATTCAGGATGTATGTTGAAATATTTGTTAATTAATTAAATATGGGAGGCAAAAGAAGGTGGAGAAATCAGGATGGCTCCTAGGTTTCTTATAAGGAGCTAAGGAGAATGCTAAGAAATCATATAAGGAGATATAAAGATGAAGGAATAAAACTATTTCACACTTAAATTTAAGAGATGAAATATTGCTTATTTGAATTTGAAAATTCTTATGGATACCAATATTGATACTTTGTTTGAAAAAGAACTTTCAGATGAGTCTGCTGGCCGGGCACGGTGGCTCATGCCTGTAATCCCAGCATTTTGGGAGCCTGAAGTGGGTGGATCATTTGAGGTCAGGAGTTTGAGACCAGCCTGGCCAACTTGGTGAAACCCCATCTCTACTAAAAATACAAAAATTAGCCGGGTATGGTGGTGCACACCTGTAATCCCAGCTACTTGGGAGGTTGAAGCAGGAGAATCGCTTGAACCTGGGAGGTTGGCGGAGGTTGCAGTGAGCAAAGATTGCACCACTGTACTCCAGCCTGGGCAACAGAACAAGACTCCATCTCAGAGAAAAAAAAAAGATGAGTCTGCCAAAACGTTTCTCATTTGGAAGGGATTCATGGCTTTGCCAGAAAATCAAGCAGCATTCTATAGTTATAATGCTCTATGATGTAATTTACTGGACTTAAATTGGCTGCATTTCATGATGCATATTAAGTGTGGAACCATATTTCTTAGTTTCTGTTATAAAGTTAAAATGTTAAGTCATTCTTATTCTTATAAAGTCAAACAAACTAGCCACGTATACTCTTTTAACATTCTGTGAAACCAACTTCATCTAGTTACTGAAATGGATGCCAGTACTTTTTAAGCCAGAGTTAAAATAATTATTTATAGGAAGCAGTTGTGCACTCTAGATTAGGAACATGGAGACTGGAGCATAAATATATTCTTGAGCTAGAATTAAAGTAAAACATGTGACTGATAGAAATAACAGCTCTCCTCGTCCCCTGCCATGGAGCTTGGTAAGCCTTTGTTGACTCACTCGTACTGCTAGATCATGCGATGGTCACTGACGGCCAGGGTGGCGAGTAGGCTAGTCCAAGTAAAAAGCTGATACAATCTTTGTGTGCATGAGCAAAAACACGGTTTGTAATGTGATGATAATGTTGGCTTCTTGCTCCTGGAATATTGTGTTCTAGGTAAAATGGTCCAGAGGGCAATGGGTGGCAGATACAGGTATACAGAGCTGAACTTACTATTAAAAAAGACCTTCTCTAATGACTAAGCGCAGAGTGAAAGTGAGCAGGCCATCTGAGGAGAGAGAGAATTCCCTGTTGGCTCATCATGATGTTTAAGCAGAAGCCAAAAAGCTACTTGGTAGGGATGTCAAGGAAGTGAGTCAGGTGTTTTCAGCACCATGACTCCGTCATTGTGCCTCTCTCCTTAATACCTCAGAATTAGAATAAAGTCTTGATAACAGTAGTTGCACAGTCCTGTGGTTCATTTTGCAATGACTGCTTGGTTGTTAAACTCTCTAAGTGAAACACCATAGCGATGGGAGCAATGCCGGCAAGCCTGACCACCTTTGGTCTACAGCAGATAGTGCGAGCTGGTATCCTGTGGCCACAGTCAGCCCTGGTGATTTATAAACATTTTGATTTAGGGATCTGCTTTTTTCAAGGAGAGTCATATAAACTGGATTTCAGGCCAGTCTCAAAAAACTGGAAGATTTTACAGAGCCTAGGGCCCACATTTCTGTGTGGTATCAGAGGGTGGAGCTGAATGAGTCCTCCTCTCCCCTCTCCCCTCTTCACTCTCTCTCCCCAATTTTTTAGTTTTATTTTTATTTTTAGAAATGGAATCTTACTCTGTTGCACAGACTAGAGTGCAGTGGTGCGGTCTTGGCTCACTGCAACCTCTGCTTCCCAGGTTCAAGTGATTCTCCTGTCTCAACCTCCTGAGTAGCTGGGATTATAGTTGCATACCACCATGTGCATTTTGTATTTTTAGTAGAGACAGGGTTTCACTGTGTTAGCCAGGATGGTCTTGATCTCCTGACGTCTTGGGGTTTCGCTATGTTGTCCAGGCTGGTCTTGAACTCCTCACTTCAGGTGATCCGCCCACCTTTATCTCCCAAAGTGCTGTGATGAACCACCACACGTGGCTTTTTTTTTTTTTTTTTGAGACAGGGTCTTGCTCTGTCACCCAGGCTGGAGTGCAGTGAGATGAATACAGCCCACTGCAGCCTAGACTTGCTGGGTTTAAGTCATCCTCACATCTCAGCCTCCTGAGTACCTAGGACTACAGGTGTATGTCACCACACCTGGCTAATTTTTAAGTTTTTTGTAGAGACAACACTTTGCTATATTGTCTGGCCTGGTCTTAAATTCCTGGACTCAAGCAATCTTCCGCCTTGACCTCCCAAAGTGCTGGGATTACAGTCGTGAACCACTGCACCTTCACCTTTCTTTTAGAAAGAGCATGAATCTCTAATTCACCAGGGTCCCCGCCATTCTATCTCATTCGCATTATCTCGCTGTCTGTTCTTCCCTCATTTACATCATCTGTCACTTATCTGTTGACATGTGAGTTTTGACTTTTGATCGAGATGCTGACACTCTTCCTGCCCTTCTAGGAAAGGAAAGTAAAGGAGGAGGGAAAGTAGAGGGGGAGAAAGGAGAGGCATGAAGGGGGATTATAGTGCAGTACAAAAACCCCGGACCTGCATTCTCAGCACTGCCTCTTCTGTCTCGGAGTCTGTTTCTTCATCTAACAAACAGTAAAGGACTGATGTTTATTTTTGTGTTAGATCATATATATAGGAGTGCCTGGCATATGACTTGTCCAGAGTACACATTCTTTAGCTGGTGCTCCTCTATGTTCCCCTGTAAAGGCTGAGGCAACTCTAATGTTCCACTGTTTTGCTGTTTTGTGATTGTTGATTTTCAGGTCTGTTTTCTCCACCAGATTCTGTTTGTCTTATTCAACTTTATATCACCAAGCACCTATGTGGCATTTTTCTTTTTTGAAGGTAGGGACCATGGCTTTCTCTTTCCTTTTTGTTTTTTATTTTTGAGATAGAATCTTGCTCCGTTGCCAGGCTAGAGTGCAGTGGCACGACCTCGGCTCACTGCAAACTCCACCTCCCTGGTTCAAGCGATTCTCTTCTGCTACCTCAGCCTACTGAGTAGCTGGGACTGCAGGCGCGTGCCACCATGCCCAGCTAATTTTTTGTATTTTTAGTAGAGACAGGGTTTCACCGTGTTGGCCAGGATGGTCTTAATCTCCTGACCTCGTGATCTGCCCACCTTAGCTTCCCAAAGTGCTAGAATTACAGGCGTGAACTGCTGTGCCTGGCCTGGCTTCCTCTTTCTTTATTGCACACTGTGTAGATGCCATGCAGTTCTGAATGTTACACTTTTAAATACTTAACAACTGACCAGGACTAAGGCTCTGGTCTAGGGCTCCAAATCAGAAGCAAAAAGGAATGGTGCTGGGTCGAGGTGTATTCCTCTAATGTCACCCAAACCCAGAAAATGAGCATCATGAGCCCCTTCATAGGGCAAATGCAGGGATGGGGCCCGTGGAGCTAATCCCTTAATGCCTCTGGCTGCATCACTCTCAGGATAAGGGAACCAGCCAGCGGCTGCAGGGAACAGCTGGCCAGGTCCAGACATGGGCGAACATAATTGGAAGGAGGATAGAAATGGACAGGTCCTGCCCAGTGTAGATAAAGTGACAGAGAGCGGCTAAGGCAGGTTAAGGGCAGAGGAGAGGCTGGGGGATCAGTATTGCAGCGATGCAGGAGTCTTGTCCTGAGTGGCTGCTTAGGGTATTGACATGCCATTTTGATAAGTACATGAATTAATGAGTGAATTTGAAGAGTTAGAAGAGAGAGACTAGAGAGAAAAGAGAGATGACTGGGCATCTCCTTCCTTCCCTTCCGCAGATCTTCAGTCTTCCAGTCTCATCTCTCTAGAAGGATATCCACCCATACTGACTGATCCACTTTGTGCCAGAGTTAAACATTCTTAACAAATTAAGAAGGTGATTCTTTGCCAACCATATTCCACTTCTTTATTTAGGAGCTATATTATCAGCTTTGTTTATGGCTCCAGAAATATCTTTTAATACCCAGAGCTAAAACACTGTTTTGGTTTAGCATGACTCTAGTTTTCACTGAATATTTAGTATTTTTAAGTTAAGTGGTTTTTATTTTTATTTTTATTTTCTTTTGAGGCAGGATCTCGCTCTGTTGCCCAGACTGGATTGTAGTGGTGCGATTTCGGCTCACTGTGGCGTCCACTGCCCGGGTTCAAGCAATTCTTGTGCCTCATTCACCTGAGTAGCTGGGATTACAGGTGTGCGCTATCACACCTGGCTAATTTTTGTATTTTTAGTAGAGACAGGGTTTTGCCATGATGGCCAGGCTGGTCTTGAACTCCTGGCCTCAAGTGATTGGCCCGCCTCAGCCTCTCAAAGTGCTGGGATTCCAGGCATGAGCTACCGTACTCAGCCTAAAATTAATTGTTTTTATAAGCAAATTATTTTGCTTTTGTGACCCAAAGTAGTACTCTCAGATATTTAGTGTAGTAATTTATTACTCAGATATATAACCTTTTACAAAGAGAATCATAGCAGAAAAGAACAAGGTAACATATTGTGGGGTGTATATTCCAAAGGAGCACCTGACCTTCTAACACCATGTAAAGCTTTTGGCATTTAGTGTCATCATGTGTAACCAATGTTACTTTTGCTGCTGTATCATAATGATACTTAGTCATATCAGTTTGATTAAATGCTTCCTTTGTGTGGTTCCCAGCAGCATGTCTGTAGAAAGTATTCTTAAATTTATCAAGAGACCTGAGTCTCAATTCTGATTCTCTATTTACTGGAGGCCAAATATATAAGCTTTGTTTTTGTTTTTTTTTTTTGAGACAGAGACTCCTTCTGTCACCCAGGCTGGAGTGCAGTGGCATGATCTCAGCTCACTGCAACCTCTGCCTCCCAGGTTCAAGAGATTCTCCTGCCTCAGCCTTCTGAGTATCTGGGATTACAGGCACGACTCTCCCAGTTTATTTTTTGTGTTTTTAGTAGAGATGGGGTTTTGCCACGTTGGCCAAGCTGGTGTCGGACTCCTGAGCTTAGGCAACCCACCTGGCTTGGCCTCCCAAAGTGCTGGAATTACTGGCCTGAGGCATCTCCTGTGGCCAAATATATAAAGTTTAAAAATAGCTCTCTTGTGTTCATTACCTACCACATACTGGGTATTGTGCTAAATATTTAATATGCCAGATAGCATATGCCTCATTAGCCTAGGAAGTAGAGGCTTTTATTATGACTTCCACTTACACAGATGAGAAAATTGTGGCACAGATAAATTAGTTTGTCTAGTGATGGAACCCAAATCTCATTCAGGCAGTGTGACTTCAAAACTTGTATTGATAGAAGTTCTCTATGTGCTTTACATATATTCACTCATTCAGACTCACCAGGGTGTGCATTTTTAGTTCATAGAGTTGTTAAGAGTATTAAATAGGAATATGTATGTGTATGTATTTATATATGTTTGCAGATGGCCCCTGACTTCATGATGGTTTGTCTTAATGATTTTTTGACTTTCCAATGGTGTGAAAGTGCCACGCTTTCAATAGAAACCATATTTTGGGTGCCCATCCATCTATTGTGTTTTTCACTTTCAATACGCTAGTCAACAAATGACGTGAGCTAGTCAACACTTTGTTTTAAATAGGCTTTGTGTTAGGTAATTTTTGCCCAAATGTAGGCTAATGTAAGTGTTTTGAGCATGTTTAAGGTAGGTGAGGCTAAGTAAGCTATATTTGATAGGTCAGGCATAGTATTAAATGTATTTTTGACTTATTTTTCAACTTATGATGGGTTTATTAGAACATACCTCTCGTCATCACTTGAGGAGCATCTGTATATGTATGTATGTGTATGTATAGATAGATAGATATACATTCTATGCAAAGGGAATTGTAAGTTAATTCTAAATTACTTCGGTAGCATTACTGTACATTCTTACATAAGATTGAAGAATTTTGTGATTTTGATTTATTTATATTTTTCAAAGTGACCAGGAAGGTAGAGTTTGCATGCAGAAAATTTACGTGTATATTACTTCCATAAAACAGTATGGCAGTAAGAGCTTAGTCCTTCTTTATAAGTTTGTAGTTAAATTTTTATTTTCTTTAAATATTTTTGCAAGATAGAATTTACTCAGTGCTGTTATTTAGCAACTGTGTGTATGACTTCATAATTTGGGGGGCTCTCTGTTTTGTGCTCTAAGCCATGGGGCTGCTATGGTGACTGCTTTAGAAACTTTCAAATACCTTTGCTGTTCAGCAGGTTTCAGTGCCTCATTCCTGGCTATAAGGCCAGGTTTCTTACATGAACTCACTCTGTTTCTGTAAATTTACCTCTGAGGATTTTCAAGGCAGTACTTTCATGGCCTCTCCTCTAGTTGCGCGCGTGTGTGTGTGTGTGTGTGTGTGTGTAGTGTGATGAAAAAGTCAAAAGCCCTTAAATTAAATCAGAGTTTAATCCATGTCCCTCAACTGGATAAGCTGCTTTAGATCTTTTCCTTATCCCTTACACATCACTCAGTAAATACTTGCTGATTGACTTTCAAATTCAGATTACTTTTACACTAGCATATGGTGAGCACAGAGTTTTTGTTTTGTTTTTTTATTTGAGAGGGAGTCTTGCTCTGTCACTAGGCTGGAGTGCAGTGGTATGATCTTGGCTCGCTGCAACCCTCCACCTCCTGGGTTCAAGCGATTCTCATGTCTCAGCCTCCCAAGTAGCTGGAATTACAGGCATATGGCACCACGCCCAGCTAATTTTTGTATTTTTAGTAGAGATGGGGTTTCACCATCGCCGGGATGGTCTCAATCTCCTGACCGCATGATCTGCCCGCCTCTGCCTCCCAAAGTGCTGGGATTACACGCGTGAGCCAACACTCCTGGCCTGGGCACAGTTTTAAAAAAATACTGGCAGCAGAAAACTTGTTGGCATGTTTCAGTTTTCAGAGTTTTCTAGAAGGTCTTATACCAGCTGAGAAGCAGCACAGCCATCTGTCCGTGTACCTAGGACGGATCTTAGCAGCTCTCTGTTCAGCGGCTCCTGCCTTTGTAGTGGATTTCCTTACTGTGCTGTAATTAAGTCAGCCGGCAGGAGTTCCTGTATTGAGGAGGCCTCTCCCTGCTGGAGAAGTACCACTGCCTTTGTGTTACCTGCCATGTTATTGTGGAGTGGATAATTTTTTTTTCCTGCATGGGTCTTGATTTAACAGCAGGATCCTCTGGGCTTCCTCCAAGAAGCACCACGTTTCCCTGAAAATAAATGGCCTATGAATTATTTCTCGAGATTATGAAAGTCTATTAGATGAAAGCTTTCCTTTTTCTCATGTTCAAAACAATGCTAAATGCTTATAATTATACTCCCAAAGAATTACTTCTTTCACTGGCTTCCCTTACTCTGGCAAAGGTAGATATTTTTCCATGGCAGATACATTTTATAAAAATGTAGTATTTTAGAAAATGCCTAAATGTCAAGAATACAACATCTAGTTCTTACTTGGGCAGCACATATACTAAAATTGGAATGTTACAGACAAGATTAGCCTGGCCCCTGTGTAAGGATGACACATAAACAACTGAAGCATTCCGTATTTTTTTTGTTTGTTTTTAGAGGGAGTCTTGCTCTGTCACCCAGACTGGAGTGCAGTGGTGTGATCTTGGCTCACTGCAACCTCCGCCTGCCGGGTTCTAGCGATTCTCCTGTCTCGGTCTCCCGAGTAGCCAGTACTACAGGCGTGCTCTACCACAGCCAGCTAATTTTTGTATTTTTAGTAGAGATGGGGTTTCACCATGTTGACCAGGATGGTCTCGATCTCCTGACCTTGTAATCCACTTGCCTCAGCCTCCCAAAGTGCTGGGATTAAGGCGTGAGCCACCGCGCCCCGCCGCATTCCATATTTTTATATTAGTCAAAGGGTACAAAGTTTTAATTAGACAGGAAGAATAAGTTTTTGACATCTGTTGCACAGCAGGTGACAACAGTAAATAATGTAATGTATATTTCAAAATCACTAAGAGAGTAGATTTTTAATGTTCCCACCACATATAAAGTATGGAAGGTAATACATGTTAATTGGCTTAATTTAATCATTGCATAATGTATACACATATCAGAACATCACATTATACCTTATATACAATTATTGTGAATTAAAAATAAAAAATACAGTATTTTTATAAGCATCTTACTATGGTTTAATAAAAGAAAGGCTATAAATAAGACTGTTATAACTGGATTTGAATATCTTTAAAATTTTGTTTGTTTGTTTTTGAGACAGGGTCTCACTCTGTTGCCCAGGCTGGAATGCAGTGATGTGATCATAGCTCACTGCAGTTTTGCCTCCCCAGGGTCAGGTGATCCTCCCACCTCAGCGTCCTGAGTAGTTGTGACTATAGGTGTGCACCACCACACTTGGCTAATTTTTGTATTTTTTTTTTTTAGGGATGGGGTTTCATTATGTTGCCCAGGTTGGTCTTGAACTCCTGAGCTCAAGTGATCTGCCCACCTCGGCCTCCCAAAATGCTGGGATTACAGGTGTAAGCCATGCCCAGCCAAAAACATTGTGTGTGTGTGTGTGTGTGTGTGTGTGTGTGTGTGTGTGTGAGAGAGAGAGAGACAGATGTCTCCCTATGTTGCCCAGATTAGACTCAACCCCTGGGCTTAAGAAAGCCTCTTGCCTCAGCCTTTTGAGTAGCTGGGACTATAGTTGTGTACCAATGCCCCGGCTATTCTTCCTTTTTTTCATTCTCTCCTTTAGAGATGCTTGTGTTACCCCTCCAGCCAAACCTCCCTCTGCACATCTGTTTCCTTCTTTTCTCATCCTTCTCTCCTCTGGATGGTCTGCTTATCTGTCTGGTACCCTTCTCCATGATAAGCGTACCTCCCTGCATCTTAATCTCTTCCTGGAATGTTCTTTCCATCTCTTTAACCTCAGTTTATTTGTCCTCCCTGAAGTCCTGTGAGGAAGATAGTGCTTATTTTCTCCCACACCCCACAAATATAAGAATCCAGAGAGAGAGAGTGGTGTATTCTTTTTTCTTTCCCTGTTGTAACCTCTAAACCATTATTCTGCTTTGCCTCTACTTTTTCCAAGCAGTCTCGCTTCTAGTGTATTTGACTGAATAATTCAGCGAGAAAGAGTAGGTTCTAGGAAAAAGCTAAGATAGGAGTCACAAGTGGGGAATTCATCAGCAAATATTTTTGTGGTATGATGATTTTACTTCTTGTTTTTTTTTCTTGAGATGGAATTTTGCTCTTGTCGCCCAGGCTGGAGTGCAATGGTGCAATCTTGGCTCACTGCAACCTTTGCCTCCCGGGTTCAAGCGATTCTTCTCCCTCAGCCTCCCAAGTAGCTGTGATTATAGGCATGCACCACCACACCCGGCTAATTTTGTTTTCTATTTTTAGTCAAGATGGATTTCTCATGTTGGTTAGGCTGGTCTCAAACTCCTGACCTCAGGTGATCCACCCGTCTCAGCCTCCCAAAGTGTTGGGATTACAGGCGTGAGCCACCACACCTGGCCAATTTTACTTTTTTATGTAAACTCATAACTGAATTCAAGCTCTTGATTCTGACTACAAGGCTAGGTTCAATGTAACTCCGAGAATGATGACATAAATTATAGATAATTAATATGAGAGTAGAAATAATATTATCTCGTTGGTAAGATGCGCAATTTCATCAGGAAATCTGGTAAATCAAGTCAAAATAGTTCCTGGTTTTCCAATAAGCATTTCATAGTGTTTTCATTTTTTTGTTGGAAATCTTCCCAGACCTAACCTTTGGAAGTCTGCTGTTGCTCTGAGGATGTGTTCATAGGAGAAACATATGATCAGGAATGTAAATTATGAAAAATCCTGGAATTTACTTGTAATCTCAAGTGTTACTGGCTTGTGCACACAAGAAATGGAAGTCTACTGCGTTCTTTTTTTCTTTTATTTTTACTTATTTATTTATTTTGAGGCGGAGTTTTGCTCTTGTTGTCCAGGCGGGAGTACAATGGTGTGATCTCGGCTCACTGCAACCTCCACCTCCTGGATTCAAGTGATTCTCCTGCCTCACCCTCCTGAGTAGCTGGGATTACAGGTGCCTGCCACCACACCCAGCTAATCTTTGTGTTTTTAGTATAGGCAGGGTTTTGCCATGTTGGCCGTGTTGGTCTTGAACTCATGACCTTAGGTGATCCGCTCGTGTCAACCTCCCAAAATGCTGGGATTACAGGTGTGAGTCACGGCACCCGGCCAACTGCTTTCTTTTAAAAAATGTCCTTGCTTATTGAATGTGTAAAGTAAGGTAAAATAGTATAGCATGCCTTCCTACTTAAACATTAAAAAATTTATTTTTTTTTGAGACAGAGTCTTACTCTGTTGCCCTGGCTGGAGTGCAATGGCACGATCTCAGCTCACTGCAACCTCTGCCTCCCTGGTTCAAGTGATTTTCCTGCCTCAGCTTCTGTAGTTGGGATTACAGGTATCCACCACCACGCCTGGCTAATTTTTGTATTTTTAGTAGAGACAGGGTTTTGCCATGTTGGTCAGGCTGGTCTTGAACTCCTGACCTCAGGTGATCCGCCTGCCTCGGCCTTCCAAAGTGTTGGGATTACAAGTGTAAGCCACGGCACCCTGCTTAAATATTTTAAATTATTAATATGGTTGAAAAAATATTTTTCACATTGTGTAACCATTTAGAATGTCGGGTGTGTGTTCTTTGCCTTCCTGACAGGGTATCTGAAAGCCTCCATTGAAGGAAGTGCCATAGTGTGAGAGAATCTTTTTTTTCTATGCACACTATATGTGATTCTGTGTTTATTGGAATTGGGTCTGCAGACAAAAAGCACTGGTTTGAGTTTCTTCAGGTGAATAAAATGTTACTTGCAGCTCCTCGTTTTCACAGTGTTCCTATGACATACATCGTGTGTGTAGTTTTGACATTTAAGGAGGCAGAGCTAAAAAAAAAGACAATAACTTTATCAACAACAGGTTATATATCAGAGGAAATGTGGTGACTTAAATTCTGTGATTGGAAACTCAAGAGTTTTTTGGTGTACTTGAAATCTTCCGTAGAACGTACATGTTTGCATGACCCAGAAAGGAAAGCACATTGGAGGACTTTGCACTGGTTCCCATCCAGTTCTGTAAAATTCTCGCAAAGTCGGGCATCTGTTAACCCTTCCAGGGCATACAGGTTCAGAACCATGTTTTCTATTTTGTGTCTTTCCCTTGGGCTGAGCGGTTACCTTTTCTGAGCCCTTGGCTTGCTTTCTGTGAACATAAGGCTCTCCATCTGCCCTTTTAAAGTGGAGGTTTTTAATTCAAACAAGACAGCGTTTCGATGTTGCACTCCTGTCTTACAAGATATCAACTTAAAGTTAAGAAAATGGAATTATTCAAGGGCTTGTTATCCGGTTTATGGCTTATTCAAAATTTACATTTCTGATTTATTTTTTTGTTCTGATGTCTGCCTGTGACTAATTTGTGTTTTTGTTATTAAGCTTAGATTGTATGGAAAATATGGCAAAAACAAAATTCTATATTTCTAATGCCCCATGAGAAATCTGATTTAGAGGCCCTGCTTTTGGACACACTTTATTTTTTTTTTTAAGACGGAGCCTTTCTCTGTTGCCCAGGCTGGAGTGCAGTGGTGCCATCTTGGCTCACTGTACTCTCCGCCTCCTGGGTTCAAGTGATTCTCTTGTCTCAGCCTCCCGAGTAGCTGGGACTAGAAGCGCCCACTACCATGCCTGGCTAATTTTTGTATTTTTAGTAGAGGTGGGGTTTCACCATGTTGGCCAGGCTGCTTTCGAGCTCCTAACTTCAAATGATCTGCCCGCCTCAGCTTCCAAAGTGCTGGGATTATAGGCGTGAGCCACTGTGCCTGGCCTGGACACCCTTTTTGAATAGCACCTACCACAATATCCTGAAGCCAGTGGTTTCCTAGCCTTTTTGTTCCCCATTTGTTGTAAGCTTCTTGAGTCTTGGTGATTCTTGTTTCATTTGTTTTTGTTTCTCCCCAGAGCCTAGCACACAGTAAGTAGGTGATGAACAAAAGTTTTTCAGATGTATGGGCTCAATCATAGCCTATTTTTAAAATAAAAGGTATAAATCTCATCAGTGTTTTACATTTTGCTGAACAAAAGAGGAGATAATGGATTCCTTTCAAATAGGAAGGAAAAATTCGGGAGGGAAAAGAAGGATTGGTTGAAACTCTATTGAAGTATGTCAACGTAAAATTATATTTATAGCTAGGCGTGGTGGCTCATGCCTGTAAGTCAAGCACTTTGGGAGGCCAAGGCAGGCGGATCACTTGAGGTCAGGAGTTTGAGACCAGCCAGGCCAACATCTCTACTAAAAATACAAAAATCAGCCAGGTGTGGTGGCGGGCGCCTATAATCCCAACTACTTGGAAGGCTGAGGCAGAATTGCTTGAACCTGGGAGGCAGAGGTTGCAGTGGGCTGAGATTGTGCTACTGCACTTCTAGCCTAGGCAAAAGAGTGAGACTCTGTCTCAAAAAAAAAAGAAAAGAAAACAAAGGATTCTCTCTCTCTCTCTCTCTCTCTCTCTCTCTCTCTGTCTATCTATCTAATCTATCTGTATCTAGATCCCAGCACTTTGGGAAGCCATGGTGGGCAGATCATCTGAAGTCAGGAGTTCAAGATCAGCCTGGCCAACGTGACAAAACCCCATCTCTACTACAAAATACAAAAATTAGCTGGGCATGGTGGCAGGCGCCTGTAATTCTAGCTGTGCAGGAGGCCAAGGCAG
The DNA here is from genome assembly GCA_963573385.1 of Cacajao melanocephalus. NCBI lineage: Eukaryota > Metazoa > Chordata > Mammalia > Primates > Pitheciidae > Cacajao > Cacajao melanocephalus. Next base: position 58,396 of record CAUYLG010015538.1, on the reverse strand, counting down.
GAGACTCGCTTAAACTTAGGAGGCAGAGGTTGCAGTGAGCTGAGATCATGTCACTGTACTGCAGCCTCGGCAACAGAGTGAGACTCCTTTTCAAAAAAAAAAAAAAAAATCACACCATATTTGAGGGCTTCATTAATTTTTCTAAGCCTTAAAATTTTTTTCATCATTAAGATTATTCTGTCATGAAGCACTCAAAATATAGACAGCCTTTCTTATTTTCTTTGCTTCAATTGTTAATACTAGGCATAATTTGACAGCATCTGTCTAATGCTGCCAGATCTTTTGTCTGTCCGGGACTTCTGGTATTGTTGGAGCCGTCATCTCTTGTGGACTTTATGAAACCTGCAGGCAGCGCAATTTGAATGTCATTGCGCCTTCAATTTGCACTGCCTTTGCTGTGTTCACAACGGCACTCCATGAGACTTAACTATGGAGACACTGATGCTACAAGCTGTTAAATAGTCCTCTCTACTCAACCTATTCTCCTATCCTGCTTTTCTTTTCTTAATAGCACTTATTACCTCCTCATTGTATTTTTTTGTTTGCCTTTTGTCTAGCTCCTGTCATTCTTTAACCAGACCATCAAGCCTTATATTCTGTGTAACCTTTCTGAAGAACATCTTGTGTGAAATATACCATATATACAGAAAAAGTGCACAAACATGAATGTACAATTTAATAATATAAAGCTGCTATTCACGTAGCCACCATCCAGATGAAGGAAAGAGTATATCATCAGCACCTCACAGTCTCCATTTGTGCCCTTCTCCATTGTAGCTTTCTCTGTCCCAGACAGCATTGTCCACAACTTGTGATAATAATTTACTTGATTTTTTAAATAGTTTTATCACACATAATTTAGTTCTTGTCTGTTTTTTGAACTTTACATAAACGGAATAATATTGTCTGTATTATTTCATGCTTTCTTTCTTTTATTTAACATTTGTTTTGTGTGTGAGATTCTCCGGGTTGTTGTACACAATGCTAGTTATTTCATTTTGTTGCGGTGTAGTATCCCATTGTATGATTGTGCCACAGTGTATCCATTTTTGGTTGATGGGTTTCGACTTGCTTTCGTTGTTTGGGCTGTTATGAACAGTGCTGCTATGCACCTGTTGTACACACAGCCTGGTGAACATGTTCGTGAATGTCTATGAATGTGATCACAGCGGTGTAGAATGGCCTATCTTAAACCTTACTGTATTTGCCAAAGTGATCATACCAAGTTTATTTACCTTCCAGCAGTATATGAGAATTCTCTATCCTCACCATCATTAGATATTGTCATATTTTAAAGTTTGAACGGGTGGGTGTAAAATGGTAGTTATACCTATCGTAGTTATAATTTGCATTTCTCTGGTTACTAATAAGGTTGAGCAATTTTTCATATTTTTATTTCAATTTCTTAACTTATGAAATGTCTAAGTCTTGAGCCATTTCAAATATTATCTGTCTTTTCAAAATGATCTGTAGGAGCTCTTTGCATAATATATATTCTGGCCCCTAGTCCTTTATTATTTGTATGTGTTGCAAATATTTTCATGTATGTAGTTGACTCTTTTTATGGTGTCCTTTGATAAAATTCTCAATTTAATGTACTTAATGTAATTGAATGTATTAATTTTCTCTTTGTTATGTATTTTTGTGTCTTTAAGAAATTTTTTCCTAAGTAGGGGAGAAAGACAAAAATTATTTTTCATAATTAGTTCTTTAACCCTTCATAACCTTAAATGTATGTACGTTATTGTGACCATCTTTGAAGCCACAGTAGTTGAGTTGCATATACAGAGGCTTGAGTTCTTAAATTATTCTTTCCAAGGTGAATATTAGGATATCACAATAGGACAGTGGGGACAGTGGCTTTTTTGCTAATAAAGTCTAAGATTTTTGCTTTTCTCCTCATGAGAAATGTCTTTGCTTAAATTGTAATGAATGTACAAGAGGCGTAAATCCACAGTGGGTACGAATGTCAAAGATTATGGCTTAAATCAGCAAAATATACCTTCTTAACTACAAAATGTTTTGTCAAAAAGCCCCTGGCCTCATCTGGGCTACATGAAGAATCACCAGGAAATATGATACAGTAAAACTGTTCTACTTACAGTAACAGCACCTTAGTAATTGCTTTCATTAATCCAGGCAGGTTAATATTCTATCTACTCGCATAACAATGTCAAAAAATCCATTATCTACTGAAACCTTTTGTCTAGCAAGTTAAGCTCCTGTTTCTTTCATAAAGACTAAGACTCAAATGTTAATCCAAACTACTCAGAATCACTTTCTCTTCCTCACTTTTCTGATATCCCCACTGGAGAGTGACTGATCAGTGCATTATCTGTCACCTCAGAGCTCAGAGTGCCCCTCTTTTCTATTCAAATACAAAGTCATTCATTTAGTTCGATAGACAAATACCCGTGGCGTTAGTATGGGTGGGGGCAAGTGCTGTTGTCTCTTATCTAGGAAAGAGTTGGTTCTTTTCATATGGTTGAATAATATACTTAGGCATAGAAAGAGACCTGAGTGTCTTGAAAGCAACATTCTTTAATTTGTGTCAATGTCTTAATCAGTACCCCTACGCATATCTTATCTTGGCATATTTTAGCACTTTGTGTTAGACTTCTACATGTTGTGGTCTTAGCTTCTGATAAGGGACAGAGTAAAGGATGAAAAAAGAAGTAAAAGAGCCATAATGTTAGGTACATCCATTTAGTGCCCACAGCCATATATCACTGAAGTCGTGAGGAAGGCTCTCTGATGCAAGATAATGATGTGGATGTGACAAAACATGGTAGAGGAAAAGGCCACAGACAGTCACAGTAGGAAGGATGAGAGAATGCACTGTGGCTGTCAAAATCCTATGTTCATGTTCCCAAATGCTGCTGCTTTTTTCTTTTGACTTGTGGTGTATTGACTGTCAATTAGTTATCAGGTACTATGTTCAGCCCAGTTATTGCACGGGAGATCCTGAAAATCTTTTAAGTAGCTCCTGGACTTGGAAGGGGGAAGGAAGAAGGAGACACTAAAATAATTCTAATATGTTATTATTTTACATGATAATAGGCAGAATGCATTTGGAACATAGAGAGCCAGTAACTTTACACAGAGATAGCAATTTTTGAGCTGAATTTTAGAGAACTAAGTTGATAGAATTTGATGATCAGTCGAGGGGTTAGGGAGAGGAAGTTTTTTTGTTTGTTTAAGGCTGGAGTGAATATTATTTCTATAAATGCAGGATTTTAAGGAAAAGGATAAAGTACCAGAAGACAGCAGACTTCTGTTTTCTGTATATTTGTATATCATGACAGTATGTTTATAGAAACACTCATTCTTGTACATAAATAATTTATATAATATTTGTCTTTATCCAGTCTAAATTGCCAGCTTTGGTCATAGGGAATTGGAAGCAAATGTTTACTGAGCACCTACTATATGTGAGGCATTGTACTAGATGCTGGCCATGCAGCGTTGAGCAAAACAGGTGTGGATCCAGCCCTCACAACGAGCAAAACAGGTGTGGATCCAGTGCTAATGATGAGCAAACCAGGTATGGGTCCAGCCCTCATAGAACTTAGAGTTGAGTGAGAAAAACAGAATTAATCAAATTTCCGTATTTGTAATTATAAATGACATATGCATATGAATAAAGGCTCCTCTCAGAACCCAGTTATTCTTCCCTTTCACTCTTCTTCCTAATCATACCAGCAGCATAAGTTGACAGCTATTTTCAGTCATATTTAGTAGCCAGCCTTGCAGTTTTCTCTTGCATATTGTTAACAATGACTGTCACACAGTCACTGTTACATACTAGCCAATAGTGCCTCACATTCACTATGGCTTCTAAAGCTTCGGCTTGGGAAAGCCCGTGGATGGTGATATCATGAGCTCAGATAGAGATCATGGGAGAAAAGATTTGAGATTTTTTTTTTTTGAGATGGAGTCTCGCTCTGTTGCCCAGGCTGGAGTGCAGTGACATGGTCTCAGCTCACTGCCACCTCCGCCTCCTGGGTTCAAGCGATTCTCCTGCCTCAGCCTCATGAGTAGCTGGGATTATAGGTGCACACCACCAAGCTCGGCTAATTTTTTGTATTTTTAGTAGAAACGGGGTTTCATCATGTTGGCCAGACTGGTCTTGAACTCCTGACCTTGTGATCCGCCCACCTAGGCCTCCCAAAGCTCTGGGATTACAGGCATGAGCCACCACGCCCAGCCAGTATTTGAGATTTTTTTTAAAAAGCGTTTTGAGCAGATGAAGTTACAGAGTTAAAGGGAACTATGGTCAAGTGGAGGTGCTGGGTGGGTAGGTGCAAATACACTTTTGAATCTCAGGATGACTAATGAGAAAGCAAGCAAACGAACAACGAAGAACTGTTCATATGTGTTATGCTCTGCTTATGCGTTTTGTTTGGTTTCAAATCATTGTATTTAAGTAGTTCTTAAAGTCACAGGGGTGAATGAGATTAAGTCAGGAAGAAGGAAACGAGGTACAGATGGAGATCTGGGGAGTGACAGGGCTCAGAGCAGGCAGAGGAAGGGCACACAGTGCCAGAGCCCACAAAGTGTGGCCTGAGAGCAGTGACGAGGAGGATGAGAGAGTGATGCATGGAAACCAGCGTGGAAGCTTTCTTATTCCTCCTCCTCCTCCTCCTCCTCTTCTTCCTCCTCCTCCTCCTCCTCCTCCTCCTCTTCTTCCTCCTCCTTCTCTTCCTCTTTCCCCTCTTCCTCCCTTTCTTCCTCCCTTCCTTCCTCCCTTCCTTCCTTTCTTCCTTCCTTTTCCTCTTCCTCCTTCTTCTCCTCCTCCACCTTCCTCCTCCTCCTCCTCCTCCTTCTTTTTTTTTTTTTTTTTTGAGACAGTCTTGCTCAGTCACCCAGGCTGGAGTGCAGTAGTGTGACCATAGCTCACTGCAGCCTTGACCTCCCCAGGCTCAGGTGATCCTCCCACCTCAGCCTCCCTAGCAGCTAAGACCATAGGTGTGAGCCACCATGCCCAGCTAATGTTTTAATTTTTGTAGAGATGGGACCTCCCTCTGTTGCCCAGGCTAATCTCAAACTCAAGTGATCCTCTTACCTCAGCTTCCCAAAGTGCTGGGATTACATATATGAGCCACTGTGCTGGGCTGTGAGAAGCTTTCAAGAACTAGACAGACCAGTGCTGCCAGACAGAGCAAGTAAGATTAGGACAGGAAAGCAGCTAGATTGAGAGACTCACAGGAACAAGAACAGAGAATTCTGAATTCTCAAATCCACAACGCTCATTTCACTGAAGGCTCAGTCAGGTGGTGGTGGTTTTTTTCCTTAGCTATCATTTTAGATATTTGATTAGTTATTAAACCATTATATTTCCTTCTTGTTAGTTAAGATTTACTAAGAAGCATTTTTATGCTATTGAAGGTTAAATGGTCTGTGATTATAAAATCATTACTTACTGCACTGCTCACTCAATTTTTTTAAAACATCTTCAAGGCTCTTCCCTTCAGAGTTTCTATGTTGATAATTTGAAAACTTTTTCAAGTTTTCTAGAAACATGAATAAGTACACAGTGATTTAGTTAATGTGGGCAGTAAATACAGTTATGGATAGTGAAATGTCTTCTGTGAACTTGAAAATAAGGAATAAAATAGACACTTAAAGGTCAGAGGAGAGAAGGAAACTCAAAGAGACAGAATGGCTCCAGGGCAGCCTGATTTAGCTGTATAGCACTCTTAAGAGAAATATTCGTATCTGTAGCTATACTGCAGTGGCCCAGCTGCTGTGGCACACACCTAAAATCCTAGCACTTTGGGAGGCTGAGGCGGGAGAATTGCTTGAGCCCAGGAGTTTGAGAGTATTCCTGGCAATATAGGGATCCCTCCTCATCTCTACAAAAAATAAGAAAAATTATTCAGATGTGGTGGTGCACACCTGTGGTTGGTCCCAGCTGCTTGGGAGGCTGAGGTGGGAGGATCGCTTGAGTCTGGGAGGTTGAGGCTGCAGTGAGCCATGATCACACCATTGCACTCCAGTCTGGGTGACAGAGTGAGACCTTGTCCCCCAAGAAAACAAACAAACAAAAAAAGAGACTGCAATAATCAGAGGGGAGGTTGTTTAAAAAGGGAAGCAGAAAAAAACAAAATCTGAGAAGCGGATACTGGCCATATTCACCGAGGTGCTGAGCAGGCGTGGGCACCCTGCCTGGCTCCGTCATGGTCACTTCTGACAGGCCTGTGTCATAGAGACAGACACACTAGGTTTTTAGGGCCTGATGCAATTACATTCGAATTAGGCAAATCTCGTACTGATTCTGATTCCATGTTCCCCGCTACAGGCGCTAGGTTATCCGGCTTGCTGGAGAGCCTGCCTTTGAGCAGAGAATGTGATTTTCCCACTGTCCTTCTCTGACCTTTCAGCAGTTATACAATTCTGATTGTAAAATAAATGTCTATTCTGGTTTTGTGCGTCAGTCTCCTGTGCGTTTAATTCACATGCAAGCGCATCCTCGAGCCTGAATAAGCCTGGAATGAAATACAGTTTCCCAGCCCATGAATCATGACCTGAATAATGTCAAACTCAGCAAGTTATGCTCGCTTTTAAGGTCACTTGGCAGACAGGCAGGTAGGAGCTTTTCTGGCGAATCCTCCCTGTGTGATCATGCAGTTTTCCACTGGGAACTTTTACAGGTTGCTGCTATTTTAATAAAAATGATAGAATATAATGTTGCTGGGCACAGTGGCTCAATACATGTAATCCCAGCACTTTAGGAGGCAGAGGCGGGAGAATCACTTGAGGTCAGGAGTTTGAGACGAGCCTGGCCAACACAGTGAAACGCTGTCTCTACTAAAAATACAAAAATTAGCCAGACGTGGTAGTTACGCCGTAGTCCCAGCTACTCAGGAGACTGAGGCACAAGAATCACTTGAACCCAGGAGGTAGAGGTTGCAGTGAGCCGAGATCGCGTCATTGCACTCCACCCTGGTTGATGAAGTGAGGCTCTGTCTCAAAAAAACAAGAGTAGAGGTCTGTAATTATAAAAATGTGATGTAGGCATTCTCTAATGTACAACGAATAACTAGTCATTTGTAAGCATTTCATCCATTGTTCCTGTACTGCACTGGGTCTCCTTGTGCTGAACTACATGGGACAGGCCATTTCCATACAATCTCATCCTCTGAATAAGGAGCCATGGTGCTCCTAAACACATACTAAATATAGATCTTGGGTGATATTGGAGTCAGTGCTGGTCATCGATGAAAAGATTTTCTCTGTGGTGATGGAGGGAGTATGTTTATTCTTGCATGTTGTACATAATCATAAACTTCATAAGTTATTAGTACATAAGTTACACAACTTTAACCCACCTTTTGTATGTTTTCATGTATATTATGGGGGAAACCATATTTTATTGAAGACAAGAAATGTATATTGCTTCATGTTGCAAAATTTGTATGCTTTGACAGAGGAGCATTGCCAGAAAGTGATCTGAAATGCAGAACAATAAAGTTGTGCTATAAATGTCTTAGGTGAACCAAGAGGAAGATTAGTGTCAGAGTTAAAAAGATGCAAGCCAAGAATTAAGGCAAAACGTTGACCCTATCTGACTTAGGAGAATTCTGGTCATGTGATCCTAAGAAGAGCGAGTAACTGACAGTTCTGGAGACTGGGAAGTCCAAATCAAGGCATCAGCAGATTCATTGTCTGGTGGGGGCCTGCTTTCTGCTTTACAGATGGCGCCTTCTTGTGACAGCCTCACAAGTTTGTGAAAAGGAACAAACAGGCTCCCTCAAGCCTTTTTGTAAGTGCACTAATCCCATTGATGAGGGCAGAGCCCCTACTTGTAATACTGTTGTATTCGTTTGTTCTGATGCTGCTAGTAAAGACATACCCAAGACTGGGTAATTTACAAAGAAAAAGAGGTTTAATGGACTCACAGTTCCAGGTGACTGGGGATGCCTCACAGTCATGGCAGTAGATGAAGAAAGACCACAGGCACGTCTTACATGGCAGCAGGCAAGAGGGCATGTGCAGGGGAACTCCCCTTTATAAAACCATTAGAGCTCATGAGACTTATTCACTGTCATGAGAATGGCGTGGGAAAGACCTGCCCCCATGATTCAATTCGCTTCCACTGGGTCCCTCTGACAACACATGGGAATTATGGGAGCTACGATTCAAGATGAGATTTGAGTGGGGACACAGCCAAACTATATCAACTATCATGTCTGTTAATACTATCACATTGGGTTTTAGGTTCCAACATACAAATTTTGGGAAGACATGAACATTTAGACAGTAGCAATGCTGGTCCATCATTTTGGTCTGTCTGAAGGTTTTATCTAGGCAGGGAAAAGTGTATATTTTCTGCTTGACCTTGAAAATTTATCATGGGCTTTCTTTATATAAATATGAAGATCCTAGGAGAAGCCCAATCAATTTTAGAGAGGCAGGTGGATGAAGATAGGGATTAAAAGAATTGGCGCTTGGCTGAGCAGAGAGACTGATGATTTGAAAGGACACCTAGGTAAAACATTTCTTTTTAGCTTTACAAATGCACTGCTTGTTAATATCTATGAATTCGTGTACTCGCTTTTCCATGCTATAGACAGGTAACTTCCAGGGCTGCTGTATTGCACAAGTTTGGGGAGTAGGGATGGAAATACCTTCAGAGTTATGCAGTGCAGACCTGCACAACCTGACACGGGCCTTGGGTCAGTCTATGACAGTTGTGAGCGTATGATACTCTGATGTCTTACAAAAAGTACATAAGGCAGGCATGGTAGTGTGTGCCTGTAGTCCCAATTACTTGGGAAGCTGAGGCAGGAGAATTGCTTGAACCCAGGAGGCAGAGGTTGCAGTTAGCTGAGATTGTGCCATTGCACTCCAGTCTGGGCAACAGAGCGAGACTCCATCTCAAAAAAAAAAAAAAAAAAAAAAAGACTTTTTTGATGTCCAAGAATACTGAGATTTATATAATTAGAAATTTCTATACAAAGCGGGAAACAGTGGAGCAGGTTCCCACATAGAGGCACAGGTTCCCAGTTCCTCTAGAGGCCCTCATGCAGAGCTGCAGCTGCCTGTGATGGAGCCTGCACAGACTCCACCAGTAGTCACTTTCCTTCTTTCTTGGTAGTCTTGTGCCCTGACAGCCCTTCTGATGGCTCTGGAGCCGCTGGCTGCATGCCTCCCTAATGACCAGGTGCAGCTTGTTAATTACTTGTATGCAATATAATTATTGGATTATGGTACAGTTTTGGCTAAGCTATTTACATTTTTCATTCTTATTCATTTGGAGACATGCACGTGTCAACCCAAGTACAATAAATTGCACAGTATTTATTGCAGGACTATAGATACATTGAAGGTTGTGTTTTCAGGCATCCCTAGCTTATAAGTGTACATTATGTTGGTTTCACATTGAGTGACGACCAAACACACTTGGTCAGAGCCTCCCTCTGGGAGTTGAAGAGACATAGAAGGAAAGGGACAGAAATGCCAGTGGTGACAACAGGGACAGCAGAAGGAAGAGGAGCAGGGTCTGAGAACAACTGAGTCAGAGTGCACTGAGGCACACGAACAATACCTGCGTGGAGTCTGTGGTTGTAGGCCATCCCTACCTCTGCCTGCACATCTGCTTCTTTCTTCCCTACCCTCAGTTTCTCTTTTTCTGCTTCCCTGTGGCCATGGTGTAAGATGGAGGCTTCATGGTTCCTGAGACTAGATGTCTTCAGTTTGAGCCGTCAGCAGAGACTTGTTTTTGTTGTTGTTGTTTGTTTTTGTTTTTTGAGACAGAGTCTCACTATGTCGACCAGGCTGGAGTGCAGTGGCGTGATCTCGGCTCACTACGACATCCGCCTCCTGGGTTCAAGTGATTCTCCTGCCTCAGCCTCCCAAGTAGCTGGGACTACAGGCACATGCTGCCATGCCTGGCTTATTTTTGTATTTTTAGTAGAGATGGGGTTTTGCCATGTTGGCCAGGCTGGTGTTGAACACCTGACCTCAGGAGATCCACCTGCCTCAGCCTCCCAAAGTGGTGGGATTACAGGCAGAGACTAGGTTTTTTAACTTTCTTTTTTGAAACAGTCTTGCTCTGTCACATAGGCTGGTGTGCAAGTGGCATAATCATAGCTCACCTTAACCTTGAATTCCTGGGCTCAAGTGATCCTCTCGCCTTAGCCTCCTAAGTACCTAGGGCTACAGGTGCAGGCCACAATGCCCAGCTAATTTTCTTGCTATGATACTCAGGCTAGTTTTGAATTCCTGGCCTCAAGTGATCCTCCTGCCTCAGATTCCCGGACCGTTGAGATTACAGGCGTGAGCCAATGCACCTGGCTGAGACGGGTATTTTCAAGTTTCAATTCTACCTGTCGGGGATAGAGAAATTGACCAAAGACCAGGTATTTGCTTCTGGTCCATTCTCCTATAACCAGGGAAACATTTGCGTATATAAACGTGGCTGCTGAGGCCCAACCCTGAAAACATAGAGATTTGAGCAACGTTAGAATAAATTCTTTTATTTATGGTTATTTCTATAGGCATTTGTCATAACCTTTTATTTTTCTTTTCAAGAAATCAAGTCACTTAATATAATAATAATGCAGTCTAAGAAGCACACAGCCATGTATGGCCGAATTTGATTTCTTATCCAATACGTGGATCTGAGAAAAGAGTTTTCAGTTACATTCCAGAAACTTCAGTGGCAAAACTGCTCTTTTTTTCCCCCAACTTTTACTTTAGATTCAGAGGGTACATGTGCAGGTTTGTTACTGATACGTATTGTGTCATGTTGAGGTTTTGGGTACGAATGACCCCATCTCCCAGGTACTAAGCATAGTACTCAATAGTTAGTTTTCAACCCTTGCTCTCCTCTCTCCCTCTCACTTCTAGGCGTCCCGCGTGCCTAGTGTTGCCATCTTTACGTCCATGAGTACCTGATGTGTAGCTCCCACTTACAAGTGAGAACATATGGTATTTGTTTTTCTTTTCCTGTGTTAATTTGCTTAGAATAATGGCCTCCAGCTGCATCTATGTTGCTGCAAAGGACAGGATTTTGATTTTTTTATGGCTATGTAGTATTCCATGGTGTTTATGTACCACATTTTCTTTATCCAAGCCACTGTTGATGGGAACCTGAATTGATTCTATGTCTTTGCTATTGTGAATCATGCTGCAATAAACATGCAAGTGCCCTTGTCTTTTTGGTATTAATAGAATGATTTGTTTTCTTTTGGATATATACCTAAAACCTTTCTTGCAAAGTGAGTCAACAAAGCCCACCTGGCAGAAGAGGAATCCCAAGAACATTAAATCAGTTAAGATGGAGAACGAGGCAGGTGGATCACTGGAGCTCACGAGTTCAAGACCAGCCTGGGAAACATGATGAAACCTCATCTCTACAAAAAAATACAGAATTAGCTGGGGATGGTGGTGTGCTCCTGTAGTCCTAACTAACTACTTAGGAGGCTGAGTTGGGAGGCTGGCTTGGCCTGGGAGGTGGAGGTTGCATTGAGCCAAGATTGTGCCACTGCACTCCAGCCTGGGTGATAGAGCCAGACCTTGTCTAAAACAAACAAACAGACAAACAAAAGATGTTTATTAGCCTCCAGAGCTTGAAATCAAGGGTTGGAATCAAGGCTAACCAACTGTGGTCCGGTCGCCATCACTGAATGCTTGGGGTCACCATGTGAACATTGCTTATTATTATATATTCCTGGGAGAATCCCAGGGATGAGCTTTTATAAAATTGCAGAAGGGAAGGGGACTCTCACCTTGGAGAGAATTAAGCTTGTCACACAGTTGCCTAACAAAAGTTATTGTTGTATGAAACAGACAAGACGAATGAAAGACTCGCCCAACTCTAAGATTTTTTTGATGGACTTCTCCAAGTTCATTATGATAAAGTCAATATTATTATTTTTCCAGTGCTCAATATTCTGGGCTAACCGTTTTTTATTACTTTATGTATATGCTCTGGGCTCCATAGACTCTCTGGAGTGACCAGAAGGTCTTGAAAAATAAAGGCAAGGTCTATTGGAGAGCTGTTCCTGGATGATTCTGATATGTGCTCTTGGTTAAGAATCACTGCTCTGCTTTTCTTCGCAGCCTGTCTTACTCATCACCGTAAGATCAGTTCCTGAACCACCACTTCAACTGCCACTTTTGTCAACAGCCTCCTCTTGACAGGCAGTCAAGCTCCTTAGTCTGGCACATAGCACTCACCATTACTCTGTGTGAGTCCTGAACTGAGAAGTCAGTGTCTCCTTATCTGTCACATTCATACTCAGTTTTATGACTTTGCAGGTCTTGCTGAAAGTTCTTCCTTAACTTGCCTTAGGAACCATCTTTCCCACCAAGCATTCCCAGTGAATGTAGCTCATGGTGTTCTTTCCTTCCCAAATTCCTGCACTCTTATCTCTACTGCTTATAACCTAATACTTGATTATATATTTTCTTATATAAATGAAGTCTATCAAAGTAGATGTTCCTTTTCTTTTCTTTTTTTTTTTTTTGAGACACAGTCTTGCTTTGTTGCCCAGGCTGGAGTGCAGTGGCACGATCTCAGCTCACTGCAACCACCTAAATGGTATCTTTACTGATGGGTTGTGGATAAACCTCTTGCTTCATCCTGTGTCCAATTAAAATGATCCCATGTCAGGCTTTCCTCTGATGCAAATGTTTTACCCACATCGTTTCTGTAATTAGGCAGAAAAATAAGCATCTGTGAAGTCAACCTTTTTGTTTTTCTTACTCTGAAATGTTGCTATTTTTTTCCCAGTAAGTTGTGGTTTAAAAAAAAATCCAGTTTTTTGAATGACATTTTTTATTTTTTCAGTTAATAAACGTATTTTAAAGTTTTTAAATCCACAATGTAGATAAGGCCCTAGAAACAAGCGTAGACTCGGTCCACAGCTGTACTCCATCGGCCACTGACAGTCTCATTGCGTTATTTCAACGGCACAAGCAATCATTTACACTTGTTATTACCCAGGGGCATTTCAAACTGTTACTGAAATGCATCCATCCTTGGAGTAACCATCTGTGAATGGTAACGCCATAAGGTAGAGAGACTAAATCTAATTGATATGCAAACAGGAGAATTTCAGCTGTCCGGCCGTGGAGATTAAAATTCAACCTTTAGTAGGCTGCGGATTTCAGCTAAATTTTTAAAATCATAATATCTGTCTAGTTCAGGCACCCATCTTGTAGGATTCTCACAGATTAAAGTACATCCCTCTTCATTGAGATAAGAACATCTCAAAGTCAAAAATACGTGTTTATTCTAAAACAAAACACTACAGAGAAAGGAAAGTTCTTGTAAAATAAAGAGATCGCTTTTGTTGCTATATAACAGCAAAGCAGCAATACACTTCCTTGGTTTTTACACTTGCTTGTGCCCCAAAATCCTTGAGAGAAAAAAGGGAAAATAAAAAAGAAAATGCTTTTATATTTTAGTTGCATTAAAGCATAAAAAAAATTGGGAGCAACATTTGTTAAGATATTAAAGATAAAGATATATTTACTTACATCAAGTGGTTTTATCAAAGTGATTTATAATCTTTTAAAGTTATCTCCCCCTTTCTTATGACATGTAACCCCAAAAGGGTCATTTAAATTAGCTGTCAGGCAAGATGTACTAGGCCTTTCCAGTGATCCCAGCCCACCTAGAAATATCTAGCAATTCTGCAGACCAGCACATACTTCGCGAAAGATGTTGCATGGTGATTTATAGGTCTGTGTTGACACAGAACACTTTTACAATGGAGTGAGGTCTGGAAATAGCCCTGCTGTTGCTGCCTATTGAGAGAGAAGTATTCTCCTGAGGTCTGCCCCAGCGGCTGGAAATGAAGCAGCAGCTCTTGTCAGTCTGTGACAGAAGTGGATTATCAGACATTTGTAAAGAGACAACAGCAGAATCAGGCCTTTCTGCAATAAAATTGCACACTTAAATATGATTGCTCCTCCAGCATTTCATATGCAGTGTCAAGGCACGCTGCAGTTCAGGCAGCAGGCAAACCGCTCTGTTTGAATGGCAGGACAAACACACCTCTGCGTGTGAGGTGCCTGCACTTGTCCTGCTTTGCCAGGGAGGACACAGTGCCACTTTCTCTGCTCCTCGGCATAGCTCAATCCAGCTCCCAAGATGAATTAATAAAGAGAGATAGCCGAGGGCAGCCTTAGTTGGGGCTCGGGTTCCCAGCTGTCACATTACTAAAATCTCAGGATGTGCTTACAGTAATTGAAGGAAAGCACGTTAAGGTTATATTGGCTGTGAATGAGGCACTCTGGGAGATCACCATGAACAGCATGTTGGGAACTATTTGGACTGGAAACCAAGATCATTTCCCCTAGAATTCCAGCATTTGCTTTTTGGTCTTCTGGGCTCTAGGTACTTACTACTCTTTGCTGAGTTAACTGGCTCTCAGGATTACATTTTGAAATACTGCTGTGATGGCATCTATAACCTTGGTATTATTATTCTTTCTTTTTTTTTTTTTTTTTTTGAGATGGAGTCTCGCTGTGTCGTCCAGTCTGGAGTGTAGTGGCATGATCTTGGCTCATTACAACCTCTGCCTTCTGGTTCAAGCGATTCTCCTGCCTCAACCTCCCGAGTAGCTGGGTCTACAGGCGCCCACCGCCACACCCAGCTAATTTTTGTGTTTTTAGTAGAGACTGGGTTTCACCGTATTGGCCAGGCCGGTCTTGAACTCCTGACCTTGTGATCCGCTGGCCTTGGTCTCCCAAAGTGCTGGGATTATAGGCATGAGCTACCGTGCCCGTCCTATGCTTGGTATTATTTACCCCGCGCTGGAGATGTGTGTATTGCAGAACACTCGTGTTTAGATCAACCAAGAGAACTGCTTCGACCAATCCTAGAAGCAGTCAAGGCTTCATTTTATATTCTTCATATGTTAACAATTACTCATGGTCAAGAAACATTCCAACTGTTTGAATTCTCCTCTCCAAACAGGGAAAATTCTGTAAAACTGTTTTTCATATATATATATATATGTATAACACACACATACATTTTATAGCACACACATATACATACAAGCATTTGCTGAATGAATTAGTAAATATGCAAAACGTTGAACTGTTGCCTGGGATATAATTACTGGCGTGTATCTGCTAGTTACTATTTTTCTAAATCAAAGGTCTGGTTTTCATAGGGTTAAAACATAATAAAATTGGATGTTAATTGGTACAAGTTTTGAAAATATTTGATATTGATTCAGCAGATGAAATTCTCTAGCAATCACTCTTGTCTATTATAATTATTTTTAGTCCAGAGTTTTATTTTCAGAGATAAGTACTTGATCCCTACTTTTGTGTGTCAATATGAATTTCATTTTCTAATGCATATGTCTTTTAATACTACCCTTTATTATAGATGTAGATATTAATGAAGAATCCAGTCCCATTTGTACAAATGCCAAGGAGTTTACCATCTTTGAAGGGATGAAGTGTTGGTAGAGCACATGCAGGTGTATTGTTATAATTATTGTTGTATAGTTTGTATTAACAGATTTTCAGACACATTCCTAAAGATTCTGGGGGCGCTGGAGCAAGTGGGCAAACAGAGGTCCACACACTCTACGTATAAATAGTAAAAGTAATCAATCAAGGGTGCTCTCCACTCTTTCTCCTCCTTCTGTAAGCTACCAAGATTCCTGGGTGCCCAGGGGTACCTGCTGGATGGTTGCAGGGACCACCTAACCCCAGATCTCCTTGCCACCATTTCCTTCCTCCTCTCGGCATGACGGCGTGTTTCCTACTTTTCCTTTTCTTCCCCTTTTTTTTCTGCCTTTGGCCAAAGCTTAGTGAATTTTGCCTTAGAGATCTACTTTTAACCTACTCCCATGTTTCAAATGTTTCCGCATGTTCTCTGCAGTGTGCTGATGGTTGGAGGTGGTACTACAGTTTCCCGGTTAAGGTGTGGTCTTTGAAATTTGACTGCCTGTTTTAGGTCCTGGCTCCCCACTATTAGCTGTGTGACCTTGGGCAAATTACTTAACTTCTCTGTGGCTCAGTTTCCAGATGTAAAATGAAAATTAAAAAAAAAAAAATAGCAACACCTTAAAGTTTTCTTAAGAATTAAATGAGTCTGGGCTCAGAGGCTCACACCTGTAATCCCAGGACTTTGGGAGGCTGAGACAGGAGGATCATTTGAGCCCAGGAGTTTTGTTTTTGTTTTTGTTTTGTTTCTTTTTGAAATGGAGTCTCCTTCTTGTCATCCAGGCTGGAATGCAGTGGGGCTATCTCAGCTCACTGCAACCTCTGCCTCCCGGGTTCAAGCAATTCTCCTGCCTCAGCCTCCCGAGTAGCTGGGATTACAGGCACCTACCACCACACCCAGCTAACTTTTATATTTTTTAAGTAGAGTTGGGGTTTCGCCATGTTGGCCAGGCTGGTCTCAAACTCCTGACCTCAGGTGATCTGCCTGCCTTGGCCTCCCAAGTGCTGAGATTACAGGCGTAACCCACCATGCCCAGCCCAAGCCCAGGAGTTGAGACCATCCTGGGCAACATAGTGAGACCCTTCCAGTATAAAAAAGAAAAATTAAAAAAATTAAATGAGTTACTGCGTGGCAAGAATACCTCTGGTATATAGTAAACACTCAACAAATATTAGCATTCTTCTTCTTTGAACTCTGAAGGTGGCAGACTTGCTCCCTGTTCCTACGTGGAGAGAAGCCCATGCACTGTGTTTGTGGACAGTCATCTGTGATTCTCAGGAATGGCTTTGCTTCCTTCTTGTGTGGCTTTCACACTGTACAGAGCTCTGTTAGAGCCTCTGCTGCATCCTGCAGTGTGAAGTTTACATTCCCACCCCGCCATCTCCCTTGGTTTCAAAGGCAGAAACTGTGTTCTTTGGTTTTGTTTTCCTAGCGCCTTGCACAGTGCTTGCCACTCTTGGTTAAGCATGCTTAAGAAATACTTGTTGAATGAGTACATAAAAGAAGGGGGCCAATAACTTGTATGGTTATTTGTATGCCATCAAACTTTTTTTTTTTTTTGAGATGGAGTCTTGCTCTGTCACCCAGGCTGGAGTGCAGTGGCGTGATCTCGGTTCACGGCAACCTCCACTTCCCAGGTTCAAGCAATTCTCCTGCCTCAGCCTCCCAAGTAGCTGGGATTACAGTCGCCTGCCACCATGCCCAGCTAATTTTTGTGTTTTTAGTAGAGACGTGGTTTTACCATGTTGGCCAGACTGGTCTTGAACTCCTGACCTCAGGTGATCCGCCTGCCTTGGCCTCCCAGAATGCTGGGATTACAGGCATGAGCCACTGTGCCCGGCCCATCAAAGATGTTTATCAGTTTCCTAACATATAAATAGCTGCCAATAAGTGTATTTTTTTGAGAAGCTATGTGGAGAGAGTCGGGGACACAGAATCTGCTCTTTAGGCATGCTGACAGCAAAAAGTGACCAGTAGTAGGCTATGAGGAATGGAAGAGAGAAATGCTATAAAAAGCATTGTGGTCTGGGGTTATTTAAGGCAGACACAATAACACTGCACATCCCAGGACCCCTTTCGGGCATCACTGTAACGTCATGGTGCAAGAATGGTGTCCTCTCAGTTCTGTTCAGCTTCAGCCACTACTATCCTTTATCTATTAATGCAGCATCAACCACTTGTTCCCAAAGGAAAGTTCTGGCGAGAAGTGTGCAGAGAGAATCAGTTCACCAGCAGGTGCGATTCTGGAATTGTTTGGCTACCAGAGACCGGGTATTTGGTGTCTCTATCATTACTGGGTGTTTGTGTCCCCAAGCCAGAGTCATCATGTCTACATCCCCCTGAACTGGGGCTCTGGTCGGGATCCCACCTGTTTACCTGGCGCCTTGACATTCTTCTCCGCTTATCTTGCCATCCGCTTCCTGGAGGGGAAAGAAAGCAATTAATATCTACCTGTAGTTTGGGTTCTCCTTCAAGAGGAGTTACAAAACTGCCTGCCTGGGACACAGAGCTTTCCTTATTTAGGATGGGTTGGGCCTGACAGCCTGAGGTTTGAATCCAGTCTCCACCATTTCCTAGTTAATGTTCACTCTCGGCAAATATTTAACTCTCTTAGCCTCAGATTTCTCACCCACAATATAGGGACAATAATATCCTGTTGTGCCCTTAGATAATGCAAATGGCATCTAACACATACTTAGCATGTGGTTTACTCTGGCACATATTTAGTATTCAGCAAATGGTAGCTGCTACCCCTCCTACAGCCATGTCCCAGCTACAGAATAGCTCACTCTGGATATTGTTCCCTTCTGGAACCAAGCCCACCTTTGCCAGGCAGCCTCAGCTAATCCCTTAGTGATGACCCCACAGCAAGGGAATCTCTCCTAGCATGGCTTCCACGGCCTGTTTTGACAAGATGTTTATAATTCTCCAGGTTGTTGAGAAAAGGTTTTATCTTTAAAATGTGAAGCCATTGTTAGCTAAGCTAGCTTAAAATTCTATTGTATACTTTAGAAATATTTCCACAAATATGGTTAAAATAAATGTAACCACCTAGAGAGGCAATGTTTATTTCTCTTGAAATTGGAAGTGCCTCACTTTTTTTTTTTTAATTGAGCCTCAATACAGTCTGGAAATCAGGTAGAAAGTGTGAGTTTTTCAGTATCAACTGTGGTTAATAAGAGCGAACTGATTCAAATTGCTTTTAATCCTTATCATCTGGTATGAAAATCTGAATCATCTTGAAATACAGTGTCCCTTAAGGTGCCCCTTAAAATTGCTTTTGTCTCATATTCATTCATTCGTTCATGCAGCAATTTAGGGTTTATTATATACAAGGTACTAAGGTGGATAGAGATTCCTGCTTGTAACTGTCGAAACATTTTTTATTAAGTTTCAGGTATTATATACACACATACAGATATACACGTGTTTTCTTTTTTTCCCCCTCTTACTAAAACTTAAAAACACGTGAAGGTAAGTAATATTTCAATTGTACTTAAGCACTATCTAAATTTGCTTTATGTGCAGCAAGACTATGATATAACCTTCACAATATCTAACTTTATTAAAAAAACACATTTATAGAGAACAGGTGAACTTGATGGCCCTATGAGCAGTATCTTTACCTTAGTCTGGAAACCTTAATGACAGAATCATAGCTAATATTGCCTATAGCATCTTCAGATCCAGAAAGAAAAGGGATATAAATGTCATTATGTCTTGAGACTCACCTAAATGCAATCTTTTAACATGACTTACTGAGCCCCCCACATGGTAAAAGATCTGAGCCTGGAAACACTCCTTGTCAAATCCTTGTGCATCACAGTGCTGGGTAGCAGTCTTTCCAGGCTGAGAGATGGCATGCCGTATAACAAATGAAAGGGAGCGGACACTAGAAAGAACATTAGTGAAATCAATATGATTCAACCAGAGACACAGACTCCATTAATGGTATGTCAGTATGACCAGTTATTTCCACAGCACTGACATCATGACTGTATTTTTTTTTTTTGTTCATCTTTAGGAGAGAATAGTTTTACTTACCGTAATTGTTGAATTATAGCCATTGGCAGAGAAAGTCTTGGATGTTTTACATTGTCATCGTTACTGCTTTCAATTTGTCTTTATTTGATATCTAAACTCCTGATCGTAACTTGCCTTAGTTTGAAGGTTAAGATCAATACATTGGACTAAACATTCAGTAAATTGTGAATTCTAGAAATTCCTGATGGTATTCTCTGCCCAGGGAATAAGATGAAATGGAAGCAGACAGAACTTGAAGAGCAATCAGAGATTGTAAATATGATCAGAATTGAATTCATATAATTATTTTGTTAATTTCTGCTTCAACTAGATTGTAAGCTCCTTAAGTGCAGGGAAGTGTATATTTTACTTGTCATTGTATTTGTCATTCTATGCCATGTCTGTCACCTGGCATAGAAAGCACTGGATGGATATTTTTTGAATAATTTTCTAACTTTTCATGAATTTTTGTTCAATTTTTTCATATTGGGAAGCGGCCAGTTTTAGAGTTATACCAACACTGCCATAATAATAATAATAATAATAAAAGCTGTCAATATTAGGAAACTGTAGATACTTTTGCCGGTTCCAGAGTCAGCAAATGAATGCCTCTTACTATATACCCTTCAGCATCCATGAAGTAAGGGAATGGACACTGCCACTTCTGGTAGCAACATCACAGAGAAGGGAAGTACCTGCGTGACATTCTTGATGGCAGCAACAGCCATCCCTCAGTCTCACGTCCCCCTTGGGATTCCACAGGCATGTGTCTGTCTGTCTGGTGGATTCTAAACCACCCTCAGAAATGTAGCTGCAAAGGAGTCTGGAATGTGCAGGTTTCAGTATTCCAGCCTCTGCTGGAAAGATGGCTCATCAGAAAGAAGTTGGAATGGATGTTGAGTGCCAGTGTACTGTATCTATTCTACTTTCTTAAAACTTACATTCCATTAACAGTCTTTGGAAGACTGTAATATAGGTGAAGATTTTTCAGTGCCAAAAAATAACTGACATGGATAAGTGACATGGGGTAGTGATTACATGTGGGCTCCAGAGTCATGCTGTCTGAAGTCAAATCCTTTTCCACCTCGATGGGAATCTGTTTCCATATTTATAAAATGGGCATCATCTTTCTTCAAAATATGGCTTTGTGGAAAAAATGAGATAAACATTATGATCTGCTTAGTACAGTGCCTGGCTAATGGTAATTCATCAATAGAGGTTAGCTATGGTATTTCCAATCCTTCTTCTTCAAATTTTTGTTTTCCTGGTAGAAAATGGAGACTCTTTAATTAAAAATTAAAATTTGAGGTTAGGTATGGTGGCTCATGCCTCTAAACCCAGCATTTTGGCAGGCCGAGGCAGGAGAATTGCTTGAGCTCAGGAGTCTGAGACCCACCTGGGCAACATAGCAAGACCTTGCTCTACTAAAAATAAAAAAATTTAGCCAGGCTTGCTGGTGTATGCCTGTGGTCCCAGGTATTCAGGAGGCTAAAGCAGGAGGATTGCTTGAGCTTGGGAGGTGGAGGCTGCAGTGAGCTATGATTGTTGCCACTGTACTCCAGCCTAGGAGACAAAGTGAGACTCTGCCTTAAATAAAAAATAAAAAATTTGAAATGTCATAGTTTTAAATTATGGTTTTAACATATTTAGTCGAAAAAGATTTGTCCAAAGTCTCATAAATAATCTCTTACCTATGTGGAATGATAATGCAGGGATCTTGAGTTCCGAGCATTGTTTCAGTATTTCTACTTGCTTTTTGTTAGCTCCATACCTAAGCAACCCCAAACTGAGAATGATTTTCATTATAATAGATTTGCATATGAGTATAACAGATTTTGTGGTTTAATTCTTCCTGCCTCCTTTTCATTAATTTATGCGGCAGTTGAGGGTTTATTATGTACTAGGTACTGAAGTGGATGTTTTATTTGAATGATATACATTCCTACTTCTTTAATAATATTTTATTATAAGTTTAATACATGTTTTTTGTCAAGAATTTGACAATACAGAAGTATATAGAGAATAACATTAAATTACCTATAATCATACTACACTGTTGATAACCAAGTGATACCTTCCTCTAGTTTTTTTCCTGCATATCCTTACTTTTTAGGAAGACAATACATATTCAGTTTGGTATCCTGCTTGTTCACTCAAGACTGTATTATGAGCATGTTCCTGTGCCATTAAATATTCTTGGAGAACATTTTAATGGCTTGATAATCTTTAATTATTTGAAATATATGAATGTAAAAATTGCTGTTTCCAGTTTTCTAGTATGGTAGTCATGTCTTTGGAACATAGATTCTGGTGCTCACCAAATATCCCATGTGGCCCTTTGCTTTTTCCTGCCTTCCCATTTTGTTGAGTCAGGCCATTGAGTCAGTGGCCCATGAACAGAATTTGGTAGTGCCACTCCCAGGCCAATGCTCAAGAGCTCAAGACCTCTGCGTCATCATTCCACATGTGTAAGAGATGTTCATGAAGCTTTGGACTAGTCTTTTTCAACGAAATATGCTAAAACCATAATTTTAAACTATGAAATTTTGAATTTTATTTTTTTCTTTTCTTTTTTTTTGAGATGGAGTCTCACTTCTTCACCCCGGCTGGAGTGCAGTGGTGCGATCTTGGCTCACTGAAACCTCCACCTCCCAAGTTCAAGCAGTTCTCCTGCCTCAGCGTTTCAAGTAGCTGGGATTACAGGCACTTGCCAGCACACCGGCTAATTTTTGTATTTTTAGTAAGATGGGTTGGCCAGGCTGGTCTTGAACTCCTGACCTCAAGTGATCTGCCCACCTCAGCCTCCCAAAGTGCTGGGATTACAGGCTTGAGCCACTGCGCTCGGCTTATTTTCATTTTTTTTAAGACAGAGTCTCGGCCGGGCGCGGTGGCTCACACCTGTAATCCTAGCACTTTGGGAGGCCAAGGTGGGTGGATCACCTGAGGTCAGGAGTTCAAGAGCAGCCTGGCCATCATGGTGAAACCCCATCTTTAAAACAAAAAAAAAAAGACAAAGTCTCACTTTGTCTCTGAGACTACAGTGCAGTGGCACAATCATAGCTCACTGCAGCTTCCACCTCCTGCGTGTTTCCTTTCTTCCCTTCTTCTCTTAGTGAAATGAACTTGGAAGTCGCGTATGCCAGATGGCACAGCTATAAGTTGGAGGAGAAACCACCAGTCTACTTTCAGCTTCACCTGAGTGAGAAATAGACGGATATTGAGTTAAATCATTGAAACTTACGAATTTGTCTATTGTAGCAGCTTGTGTTAATTATCCTGATAATGTATAGAATGTATCTTGTTTACCAATGGTATTGATTTACTGTTATATTTTTTAAAGAATCTTTGCAGTTTTCATGGCCATGCTATTGTGCCCCAATTCTCGTTAGTACACTTAACAATCCGTTCTTTTTACCCTGTAAACTGAAAATAAATCAGAGTATATGGTTCGAAAGTGAAAAACTAAAGAAAGTTAACTACCACGCAATCCTATCTTTGTCTCTCTTCTCTTGTTTATACCACTGCATGGAGAAAAGTAAATGGATTGGGATTATTCCCTGCTGGTAAATGAAACTTTATGGTATTTGTGATAGAGGCAACTAGGGTACTTAGAGAAAGCCAAATAGAACATGTCCTCCATATCTTTTCCTTAGTTGTGAGGGTCAAAGGCGCACATTGCAGTTGGGATTCAGAAATCCCTTCTAACAGCACATAGATAGTTAAAGAGAAAGATTGTTCTTCAAGGGCCTCTGAGGACAAAAGTGAATCCATTAATGCTCTACGAAGCAATGTGACCACTGGAAGAAAAGCATTCAAGAGGTAAAATGGATTTTAGAAGGTCACAGGAGCCAATTGTCAGTGTGTGCACTCTTCATCAAAATTACTTTTAATGAGCTCTCTGACAACTGCACATCCTGACAGCATAGGTGAAGTGGCTCATTTGGGGTCATGCCCATGCCTGATACTGTCCTAATTAGCTGACACTGCCCTGCTTTTGCTGAAGCACAGGGAGGTCTCTCGAGAAAGATCCAGAAGGGACCATGATAAATCGGACAATGCATTCTTTGAGAGCCTGAGGCTCACATGAGAGCTCAGAGGAATTACAATAAAGATGGATTAGGAAAATGGAATATTAGGAGGGGAAAGACTAGAGTTCTATAAGAAATATTTAAAAAGAGATTCCAGGATTTACCGGACAGGTTTGTTTAAAAGTATTTGAGTTGATGCTCTGTCAAAACTCATGTATCAAGAGGATTTGGTTTGAGGCAACCAAACCTTGCTTCAAACTCATTTGCAACTCAGCAGGTTTGAAGATGTGCAAGGATTCATCTGTTCAAAAGCAAAACACGATAAAACAACGCAGAACACCTCAAACCATAGAGAAGTGCCTGTGGAATTGTTTAGGAGTCCTAAAGGGGCTCATTCTAAGTGGAAAATTATTATTACTCTTTATTGAGTTGTTTCTGCGAATTATGAAAAAGGCTTATCTCAATGAACAGACCATGCTGATCATACTATGAAGTAGACATTGTAGAGATTTTATTAAACTTCAGTATTTCTCAGTCTGGAGCTGCTTTACTCCTTCTCCCTGGGACATTGGCAATATCTGGATACATCTTTTTTTTTTTTTTGAGATGGAGTCTCGCTGTGTCACCCAGGCTGGAGTGCAATGGTGCGTTCTTGACTTACTGCAACCTCGGCATCCCGGGTTCAGGCTATTCTCTTGCCTCAGCCTTCTGGGATGGTGAAACCCTGTATTTACAAAAAATGTAAAAATTAGCCAGTTGTGATAGCTGAGTAGCTGGGGTTACAGCCACCTGCTACCATGACTGGCTAATTTTTGTATTTTTGGTAAAGATGGGGTTTCACTGTGTTGGTCAGGCTGGTTTTGAACTCCTGACCTCAGGTGATCCACTTGCCTCGGCCTCCCAAAGTGTTGGAATTACAGGTGTGAGCTACTGCGCCAGGCTATCTGGAGACATTTTTGATTGCCACAACTGAGAGGATGCTTCTGGCGTCTAGTGGGAAGAAGCCAGGGGTGCTGCTAACTAACCTCCATTGCACAGGACGACCAACAGCAAAGCCTCATCCAACCTCAAATGTCAGTAGTGCCCAGGCTGAGAAAGCTTGAGTTAAAGTAAACCTGAGAGAACCTGTATTGAAATGAAAAATGGGATAAGAGTAAGGGAGAATAAAGCTGTCTACATTTGTAAGGCTCTGCCAAGCACAGTGCCTGCTGTGGGATTATAGACAGGTGCCTGCCTCACTGAGGTCACAACTTCGGTAATCCCTGTACCGTATGTAGTCCCAGATTGGAATCCTTGACTGAAGGCAAGTTCTCAACCTCTCTAAGCCTCGGTTACAAAAAAGAGGGCATAATAATGGCTCTTGCCTTGTAGTTTTTTGTGAAAATTGAATAAGAAAACATCGGTAAGGATGTGGCATGGTGCTTGACAATCTTTAAATGCCCAAAAAATGGTAGCTAGTATCAACATAGAAATAAATTTGAAAAGATATACACAAAATGTTTGCATTGGTCATCTTTGGGTAATGGGTTTTAACTTTGTTTCCTAGATTGTATTTTTAAATTTTTCCACCGCGACATGTATTGCTTTTATCATAAGAACATAATAAACTTGTTTTAAGTCGATTCAGGAAGCTTCTGATTCTGTATCATAGAGTCTAAATGTTCTCTTTTGTTTTCTAGAGTCAAGTTTATATTACGTAGATCATGAAATAATCATATATTTTCATCTACTGCCTAACTCATGAGTTGTGTAGAATGCTGTGGCTTTCTGTTATTAGAATGAAATGAAAATGAAAAATAAAATGCTTATCAATATTCTGAGATAGCAAAACAATGATGCATTTATGATAGACTGGAGAGTGGATGATGGGGTTTGTTTTTTGTTTTTTGAGACAGAGTTTTGCTGTTACTGCCCAGGCTGGAGCACAATGGCGCAATCTTGCCTCACTGCAACCTCCGCCTCCCGGGTTCAAGTGATCCTCTTGCCTCAGCCTCCCACGTAGCTGGGATTACAGGCATGTGCCACCGCGCCTGGCTAATTTTGTATTTTTAGTAGAGACAGGGTTTCTCCGTGTTGGTCAGGCTGGTCTCAAACTCCTGACCTCGGGTGATCCGCCTGCCTCGGCCTCCCAGAGTGCTGGGATTACAGGCGTGAGCCACCGTACCTGACTCGATGATAGGATTTGTTTTTACTAAACTTATTCATACATGTTTGTGTTTTGCCTAGACTTTAAAATTGTTTCTCTTTCTATGAGCACATACTAATAACTGGGAAGTGGCTGAGAATCATTCCTGTTTGTTTTTTTGTTTTTTATTTTTTGAGAGTCTCTCTCCTTCATCCAGGCTGGAATACAGTGGTGAGATCTCAGATCACTGCAACCTCTGCCTCCTGGGTTCAAGTGATTCTCCTGCCTCAGCCTCCCAAGTAGCTGGGACTACAGGCGCACGCTACCATGCCTGGCTAATTTTTGTATTTTTGGTTAAAATGGGACTTCACCATGTTGGTCAGGCTGGTCTGGAACCCTGACCTCAGGTGATCTGCCCACCTTGGCCTCCCAAAGTGCTGAGATTACAGGCATGAGTCGCCACACCTGGCCTGTCATTTTTATTTGACAGGGATTTTCCTATTGCTGGGTGCTATGTGATTGAGGGAAACCCAGAAACAGCTTTGTGTTGTGGTTAGGAGCATAGATTCTGGAGATAGGCTTCCTTGTACCAAATTTCATTCCTGCCACTTACTAGCTTTTTGTTAACTTCCTTGTTATTACCTTCCTCATCTTTGAAAAAGGAATAATGTCCTCAATAAGGTAACATGAAGGTTAAAAGGAGATGGTGTGTGTGTGTGTGTGTGTGCGCGCGCATGCATACCTGTGTATCTTATCCCTAAACAAAGCCTGGCTGAATGTTGGCCCTATATAAGTGCTTGCTACTATTATTCAAAGTTGGATACATTTAAAAATTTCTATTTTTCAATCTTTTGCATAGAAATAAAACACAACCTTGATAAACCTAGTTTTGGTAGACATTCTCTAACATGTTAACTGCTTGTGTAAACTGGGAATATCAGACTGCTCTAAATTAACTAGTTTTATATTAATTTGTTCAATTTCATTGGATTGTGTTCTATGTTTTTGTTTCGTTGAGGCGGGTGGATCATTTGACATCAGGAGTTTGAGACCAGCCTGGCAAAGATGGTGAAACTCTGTCTCTACTAAAAATACAAAAGATTAGCTGGGTGTGGTGGCGCATGCCTGTAATCCCAGCTACTTGGGAGGCTGAGGCAGGAGAATTGCTTGAACCCGGGAGATGGAGATTGCATGAGCCGAGACTGCGCCATTGCACTCTAGCCGGGGCAACAAGAGCGAAACTTCGTCTCAAAAAATCAAACAAAAAATACCCAAAATGGATTGTTGAGAAAAACCCTCACTCTGTGCCCATCTGTTGTGAGGAGATGGGACAGCCTTGCCCCTGCATGGACCCTGCTCAGGAGCTTTTGTTTCTGCGGAGTTTAAGGATCTGGGTTTAATGAGCACTCCAGGCTCTGATGGGGAATTGTACCTGGAACTGTTAATTATCTCATAAAAAAGATCAATGGAAAATTATTTTCAAGAAAAATAATAGATAAAATGTACTTACTCTGAATGCTCAGCACAACAAATATTTATTGAACTGTTGAATCTTTTCTGGGTATTTGAAGTTTTATTTTCAGACTAGTGGCTTTTGAATTAGGCTGCAGGAGAATTCAGTTCTCCTTCTGAGGCCTTCTGAGGAGGGGAGAGAGGGGAAGGAGGGGGAAGAAGCAGCTTGGCCTGGACCCATTTTTTCCTCTTTTTTTTTTTTTTTTTTTTAATTAGAGACGAGTTCTTGCTATATTGCCCAGGCTGGTCTCAAACTCTTGGAATTAAGCGATCCTCCCTCCTCGGCCTCCCAAAGTGTTGGAATTACAGGTGTGAGTCACTGTGCCCAGCCTGCACCCATTTTATGTACTAGACTTTTCTAGAAGGTTTGCTTTGAAGACAAATTTTCTCTGCTAACCATACTTTGAAAAATTTTTTCTGTAGGAAAATGGCATATTATCCTTGAATTGCATAGGTTGCGGGACAGGTTTCATTAGGAAGTTCTGCCCATGTGGCTTTAGTTTCCAAAAATATACTTTATTTTTTTGAGACAGAGTCTCACTGTGTTGCCCAGGCTGGTCTCTAACTCCTGGGCTCAATGATCCTCCTGCCTCAGCCTCGGCCTCCCAAAGTGCTGGGATTATAGGCATGGGCCACTGTGCCTGGCCCCAAAGATAAGCTTTTACCAAATTGTGTTTCAAAGTTACGCTTTAAATTATATTTAAAGCTCATATAATAACAGGCTTAGCTGTGACACTGTAGAGGTGAGAATGTGGAATTGACATGACATGGGTCCTTTTCACACCTGTTCCCCACACAGGCCACATATAAAACCTGTCTCTGAGTTTAATCCTAAGAAAAACCTTGTTTTGGCCGGTTGCAATGACTCATGACTGTTATCCCAGCACTTTGGGAGCCCGAGGTGGGTGGATCATGAGGTCAGGAGCTCGAGACCATCCTGGCCACCATGGTGAAACCCCGTCTCTACTAAAAATACAAAAATTAGCTGGGTGTGGTGGCAGGCACCTGTAGTCCCAGCTACTCAGGAAACTGAGGCAGGAGAACCGCTTGAACCTGGGAGGCGGAGGTTGCAGTGAGCCCAGATTGTGGCACTGTACTCCAGCCTGGGCGACAGAGTGAGACTTCTCAAAAAAAAGAAAAAAGAAAGCGAAAAACCTTGCTTCACTAGCAAATAAATCCCTTCTCTGAGAAGGAAAATTAAATAATTATTTTATTTCCAACTGTCTCTTAGACATCCTGAAATTCTGAGCTCAGATTTATGCTCTGAAAAAGAAAATATAAATAGAGTCACAGAAATGGTATTGACTTTTTGGATTGGAATATTTGTTTTTCTCTATTCCTTACCTATTTCCTCTTATTTTTCTTTCTTCCTTTCCATTTCACTTTGTATGCCTCCTTGTAAGCTTCCACAAATGCTTTTTGCAATGAGGCAGGATCTACATTCAATAAATAAAATATGTCTAAACCACTTATGAACAAAACCTTCTTGGGCTAGAGCCTAAACATTACTTATATAAAAAGTAAATTATAAGAGCCTTTAGAAGGCTCCCCACCTTCTACAAGAATAGTATTTGGTCATTTCTCTGCATTGTACTCCACTCTTTAAAGGTTACAGAGTTGTAGTTAGCATATTAGAAGGCTCATGGATCTCTACTCTGTGTCCTCAGCAGGTGAAGTCTTATTAACGCAATGCCACTGTGCGGATTGTAGAGTTCTTACTTGGGCTGGCATAATTTTGTGTGACCAAAATTCAGCAAAGGGTCTTACCAGTTTGAGGAGAGATTAGTGGAGCATTGAATTGCAGGGTTTGAAGTGGCATTAGCAATCATCTGGTCCAGTGATTCTCAACCAGGGAGATATTTGATCATGTCTGGAGATACTTTTGGTCACAACGGGGGTAGGTGCTACTGGCATCTGGGGATGGAGGTCACGAATCCTGCCAAGAACCCTACAATGCACAGGGCAGCCCCCACACCAGCATGTTGCTACTGCTGAGGTTGAAAAGCCCTGATCTAGCCAGTCCTATCATTTTTCAGACTCCAGGGAGTATAAGTGACCTGAACTTCAAATATAAGATTTAATATATAATTGTCCAAATTCTTTTTTTTTTATTATTTTTTTAATTTTAGATGGAGTCTTGCTCTGTCGCCAGGCGGGAGTGCAGTGGCGTGATCTCAGCTCATTGCAGCCTGTGCCTCCTGGGTTCAGGTGATTCTGCTGCCTCAGCCTCCTGAGTAGCTGGGATTACAGGTGTGTGCCACCATGCCCATGCAATTTTTGTATTTTTAGTAGAGACAGTGTTTCACCATGGTGGCCAGGATGGTCTCGATCTCTTGACCTTGTGATCCGCCCACCTTGGCCTCCCAAAGTGCTGGGATTACAGGCATGAGCCACCATGCCCGGCCATGAGTGCTTTTTCTGTTTTGGTGGTTTGTGTATTATGTTTTAAAAATTATAAACTAGGCGAGGCACAGTGGCTCACACCTGTAATCTCAGCACTTTGGGAGGCTGAGGCGGGTGGATCACTTGAGGTCAGGAGCTGGAGACCAGCCTGGCCAACATGGTAAAACCCCATCTCTGCTAAAAAGATAAAAATTAACCGGGCGTGGTGGCATGTACCTGTAATCCCAGCTACTTGGGAGGCTGAGGCAGGAGAATTGCTTGAACCCAGGAGGTGGAGGTTGCCCTGAGCCAAGATCGTGCCACTCACTTAACCTGGGCAACAAAGCAAGACTCCATCTCAAAAAAAAAAATTATAAACAAAAACTGCTGACATTGAGCATTAGACAATAAGATAGATTTTCCTTCTTTGTTTCTTTGTATCAATTTTCTCTGCCTGTCCTTCCCTTCCTTTTATGTTTGCTTCCACTCAGGACTGGGCATGAATGCACACATTGCCAGCTGGCTTGTATCTACCTATATGTGTAAGCCTAGAGTGATCAGTTATCCAAAGAGAAGGGACTCAGTGCTACTGAAGGTTGTGGGTTGTGGTTAACTGAGGCCCTCAAGTAGCTGAATCTTTTGTGACAGGGACTGGCTGGTTTGGTTTTATACCAGACACTGGTTATATAGAGACGAAAAGACAAGATTCCTTCACTCAAAGGAACCTTACCTTAGAGTCTTGCAGGGAAGTTGATTTGCAAGCAAGCTGCTTTGTCCTCTTCCTCTAAAATCACACTTGAATCTCTGATCTTACCACTTTGATGATGAAGAAAAAGCCCTCCAGAGAAAAGGTAGTAAGAGATCCAGAGTCCAGAGCCTTCTTCCAAGGCTTCAAGTAGATCTGGCTGAATTCACCTTGTTATCTCTTGCCTGCTATTCTCTATCGGTCATTGACACAGCTTTAGATGTTTTAAAGGAGTGGAAAGCTCCCAAGACTCAGGCCCTCTTATCTCACTTCTGACATGCACCTATAGGGGAATCCAGAGTGTTTAGTCCTCTAAAGTTTTTTTTTTTTTTTTGAGACAGTTTCGCTCAGTTGCCCAGGCTGGATTGCAATGGCGCGGTCTTGGCTCACTGCAAACTCCACCCCCTGGGTTCAAGCGATTCTCCTGCGTCAGCCTCCTGAGTAGTTGGGATTGCAGGTGCCTGCCACCATGCTGGGCTAATTTTTTTTGTATTTTTAGTAGAGACAGGGTTTCACTATGTTGGCCAGGCTAGTTTCGAACACCTGACCTCATGATCCACCCGCCTAGGACTCCCAAAGGGCTGGGATTACAGGCGTGAGCCATTGCACCCAGCCATAGCCCTCCAAGGTTTTTGTGAATGGTCAGTGTTACTCTCAGAAGATGCTGACCTGGGTAGGACAGGTTGTTTATCCATTCCTTCGTGTGCTTACCATGTGCCAGACACAGTTCCAGAACTGGGGATCCGCTGCTAAATAAGACCGATAAGGTCTTTGCTCTAAAAGTGCTTCCATGCTAAACATTAGTTATATTAATTTCTACTCCAGTTTATGCCCTAGGCTAAGCTATCCTCTATTCTCTTTCTCATCTTTAACTAGGCGTTGTTCAGTTGTTAAACCAGCATCACCAGGTTGACAGCGTAACCCAACTGATACCAGCAATATAAAGTACCTGAGTTTACCACTCTGCTCAGCTCCCAGTTGGCTGCCCAGGAGTCCTGATCTGTCCAAGCAGAGTTTTAATCGACCACTGGGCATTGTCCAACTCCCGGAAACTAACATTCACCTGGATTCCTTAAAGTGATGCCTTGCTGACTGACCTGATTAGATAACTCAGTATTCATTGCTAGGTAGCTGAGATAAACATGGTGTTCACTTATTTCTCAGCTATCTATGAGAGCTGTAGCTTGCATAATCATTGTGATAAATGTTCTCTAAAAAAGAAAAATTAACGGCTAGATTCATGTCCACCTAATTTTAACATCGTTAGAATTTTGTTCCAAGTTCAGTAGCTCAAAGACAGATAAAACACCCGAAGGCAGCAATTCTTCACTTTAAACCCAATACTCTTTCAACTTTCTAGAAATTATTATCCATTTACTTTACTTTGATTTTCATCTCTGAAAAAGTATTCAGACTTATATATAGTTGCGAAATGTGTTCATCAAACACTTCTCTAAGAAATTTGTGTATTTTTAGAATTCAGTCAACATTTTTTGGATTAATGAATGTGAACTCTTTAGGAACTGCTTATTCCACAAATGGTCTCTTACTAAGATTTCCAGAAACCATTTTCATATTAAAACACAAACAAAACAACACACCACTGTGCTTCTTCCCACAGAGTTCTGACATAGCTTTTACATAATGATCCTGAACGTATAATCTTGCTTATGACAGAAATAAAAAGTCATCACATTTTTGTTTTGGAGAGTTCATTGTTTTCTCTATGAATTCATAGGAGTTCTTTGTCTATTATGAATATTATCACTTTGTCTTGAAAATAGCTTTTCCTTCTATACTCTTTCTCTGTAGGCTTTATGTATCTTTTGTCTTACAAAAATGTAAGATGTCTACGGAGTCAGATCTATCTATTTTTTCCTTTTTAGTGTCTTTATTTTTTGTTTTACATAAAACGTCTGCCAGTTGTTAAGTTATATAAATATTCTTAAATTTCTTCTAAAGTTTTAATATTGTATTTTCCAGTTAAAGTGTAATCTGCTGAGCCAGGCGTGGTGACATACACCTGTAGTCCCAACCAGCTGGGAGGCAGAGGTGGGAGGATGGCTTGAGCCCAGGAGTTTGGGGGTGCAGTGCATAATTATTTCATTAGTGCACTCCAGCCTGGGCCGCAGAGCGGAACCCCAACTCCAAAAAGAAAAAAGAGAAAAAAGTTAAATCCATTGGAATTGCTCCTTGTTTTCTTCCAGTTAAACAACCAATACTATTCCACTGCATGCATATACCGCATTTTGTGTATCTGTTCATTAGTTTTTGGACATGTAGGTTGTTTCCACTTTTTGGTTATTATGAGTAATGCTCCAGTGAACTGCACATGTAAGTCTCTGTGTGGACTCATGTTTTCATTTCTTTTCAGTAGGTACCTAGGAGTGGAATTCGTGGTTCATTTTATGATTTTTGAGAACCTGTCAAGAGTGGCCACACCATTCTATATTTCTAGCAGTCATGTATGAGGGTTCCTATTCCTCCTTTCTTAACGTTTCTCCCAGTTTATTGATATATGATTGAGGTATCATTTACATTGAGGTATAACTTACATATGATCAAATGCTCAGATCTTAAGTGTACGATTCAGTTATTTTTGGTCACATGGATACATGCATGTATACAACCACTGCGTCAATCAAGATGCAAAACATTTCCAACACTCTAGAAAGTCCCTTGTTCCCTGCCCTCTGATTTCTCTCATTCTATCATACTGTTTTGATTTCTATCATTGTAGATTAGCGTTTATTCTAGAATTTTACATAAACCAAATCATACAGTATGTACTCTTTTGTGTTGGTTTCTTTCATTCTGTGTAAGCATTTTGAGTTTCATCAGCGTTACTGTGTTTATCTCAGTAGTGTGTTCCTTTTTACTGCAGAGAGCACTCCAGTGTGTGAATGTGCCGCATTTTTGTTTATCCATTTACCTGTCGATGGCATTTGAGTCATTTTCATTTATAGTTACTAGGAACAAAGGTACTATTTAACATTTATATACCAGTCTTTATGTGGACGTGATTTCAGTTTTCTTGCGTGGATACCTAAGATTGTAACTGCTGGGTCATAGGGTAGTTACATGTTACCTACCTACTGTTTTTTATCTAGTATTAAGTCACTTTACAAAATTTCTTAAGAATTACAGTTTCTTGGCTGGGCATAGTGACTCAGCCTGTAATCCTAGAATTTTGGGAGGCTGAGGCAGGCACATCCCTTGAGGCCAGGAGTTCAAGACCAGCCTGGCCAACATGGTGAAACCCCATCTCTACTAAAAATAAAAAAATTAGCCGGGAGTGGTGGTGTGCACCTGTAATTCTAGCTACTTGGGAGGCTAAGGCATGAGAATCTCTTGAACCTGGGAAGTAGAGATTGTAATGAGCCAAGATCACACCATTGCACTCCAGCCTGGGCGACAGAGCTAGACTCTGTCTCAAAAAAAGCAAAACAAAACAAAAAATAAAAAAAACACTACAGTTTCTAAAATATCATGTCTTTGATTTTCTAAATTATTGTACAATTTGCTGATATGTATAATTTTGAGTTAGCTCTTTATCTGTTGATCTGGAGGAGTTTCTGGGACTTTTTTTTTTTTTTTTTTTACTGATAAAGATTAGTGCTCTGTCACAAGGCTGGAGTGCAGTGGCATGATCTTGGCTCACTGCAACCTCTGCCTCCGGGGTTCAAGCGATTCCCCTGCCTCAGCCTCCTGAGTAGCTGGGATTACAGGCACCTGCCACGACATCCAGCTAATTTTTTGTATTTTAGTAGAGACAGGGTTTCACCCTATTGGCCAAGATGGTCTCAATCTCTTGACTTTGTGATCCGCCCACCTCAGCCTCCCAAAGTGCTGGGATTACAGGCGTGAGCCACCACACCCAACCTTTTTTTTTTTTTTTAATGAAGTAAGCAAGTTGCCCAGAAATGTATATAGTATAATTCAAATTTTGTAAGACAAACGATAACATGTATGTATATGTTCCCGATTCTATAGGCAAAGGAAAAGATGTGAAGGATGTTCACTGGGATGCTAATCTTGGTTTTGTGGCTAGAGGAGTAGAAGTGGTTAAGGGGAGGTGTAGAGGGTTGAGTGTAAAAAAAATGGAAGCAAGGATAAAGAAAACACATTATTGAAAAGAAAATGATTTAATAGAATGTAAATATTTATGTGAAATATTTATTGTAAAAACTTTATGATAAAAATATTGGAAGCAGCCTAAAGATTAGCTTACTGAAATTATTTGTAGCTGTTAAAAATAGTGATATACATGTGTTTAGCATGTGTTTAGAATGTATACTAAATTCAGTATGCGTACTATGGTCCTGACTATTTTGTGCTAATATGATTGTGATTATGGGCGTTTTTGTTTACTTTTTAAAATCTTATGGGGGAAAGGAGCAGAAGCTATTTCTAGAAGTATGAATCACTGGTGAAACCTCATCTCTACTAAAAATGCAAAAACTAGCTGGACATAGTGGCGCATGCCTGTAGTCACAGCTACTTGGGAGGCTGAGGCAGAAGAATCACTTGAACCCGGGAGGCAGAGGTTGCAGTGAGCAGAGATCCCACCACTGTACTCCAGCCTGGCGACAGAGGGAGACTCTGTCTCAAAAAAAAAAAAAAAAAGGATGAATCACTAAAACACAGTAATATTCCTTAAATTATACTTTTCTTGGGATAGCTGTAATTATATAAGATTTAGTCATATCTTTAATTAGATGGTAGGCTGATTGAGGGTAGGGATTCCTCAAGGTTCTATGTGTCAGTCTCAGAGCTCAGAATAATTCTGACTCATTCATAACATGAAGAGATCACCGTTGAACACAGTCCATAGGAAAGTAAAAGCACATCATTAAAGAGATCCAGGTATGAGTGTGAAAGAAGAGCAGGCCCGGTCAGAGGATTCTCCACTTGACATCAGTTCTCCACTTGATTGAAGTGGAGAGTACTTTCTCTTTTTTTTTTTTTTTGAGACAGAGTCTCGCTCTGTTGCCAGGCTGGAGTGCAGTGGTGAGATCTTGGCTCAGGCAACCTCTGCCTTCCAGGTTCAAGCGATTCTCCTGCCTCAGCCTCCTGAGTAGCTGGGACCACAGGTGTGTACCACCATGCCCAGCTAATTTTTTTTTTTTTCAGTAGAGACAGGGTTTCACCATGCTGGCCAGGATGGTCTTGATCTCTTGAACTCATGATCTGCCCTCTGTGCGTGGCCTGCAGAATACTTTAACCAGGGCCTGCTCTTCAGTTAGGTGGGCTCGGTGCTTACCTATTGCGGCTGAACAGGCTTGGCCCCAGTTCTTGCTGGGACTTAAGCTACAGTTTCATGGAAAAGGCAGAAAGCCAAGATAGGACAGGCATGTTATGAAAGGGAACTGGCCTGTTGGCTAGGTCAGCAAATTTGTTTGTGATTTACAGAACTAAGCTCAGGATTTGACTTGGTTAGAATTTGATTGCTTTTCTTTGATTCAAGTTGGAGCCGCTGCTCCGGGCTATTCTATCTGGTAGATGGTCCATAGAAGCTGGGATCTCATGACTTAGCAATATTAAAATCTCAGGCAGGTGGCTGCTTGTTGGGCTGAGCAGCCTCTAAATGTGTACAAAAGCCTGGTGGCTGGCTGGGTTGGTAAAAATGGCAGCTGTCCCACACGCTGACATGGGGAGTTACTCTGCACCATTGCAGCTTGTCCTGACGCACTGCGGGCCGGGCATCTTTTCTTAGTGGAGGACGTCACTCAGTTTGGCACCGTGAGCTGTGATATGTAAGGCTCTTGCATCACATTTGTATTTAAGGAGTTCACACCTCATTTTAGGGAAAATATCTGTTCCTTGGTTAAAACAGCATCACACTTTTAACAGAGAGCAAGCCACCTTTTCCCACAGACGGTAGGACAGGTTTTGAACATATAGAGTATTCACCAAGTAGAGCATTATCTATTTCATCGTTCTTTAAAGACCACTGAAATGTAAATCAATGTGTAATTTAAGGGGGGTTATTGCACATGGGGGAAGGAACGCTGCTTTGCATTTATCTGTGTGAAGTCATCTGCCTGCGCATTTGAAGGAACAGCAGGCCCCTCCACAAGTGATGAAGCAGTTTTGTGGAGAAGCCCATTTACACCAGTTTACGGATGCCATTCCACCAGAAATAATTCCAAGAATATACTTATATTTTAAATAAATGATAAAATCAATTTCTAGATGAAGTGTACATTACAAAGGAGAAACTTCGTATTACTGATTTATGTATTAATCCATATTAACTAAAGTTGAACCTGACATCAAAATATTGATTGCTTCTTAAAATAGACAAAAACACTTTGAGTTAAATTGTTTTTCTTTCTATTTGTGCTAGCCAGTGCTTAAAGTCTAATGATGTGATAATTGAATAGTAAGGGAATCTAAATCTCTACTTTCTTGATTGCCAGTGTGCTAACTTTACTAAAACTGTGGGAATAAATAAGCAAAATATTTTTATAGCAATAATAAGGATTTTTAAAAATTATGTGATGATTGTATATTAGACTGAAGTAATTAATACCTTTGTAGTAGGGGTCAGGCGCAGTGGCTCATGCCTGTAATCTCAGCACTTTGGGAGGCCGAGACAGGCAGATCACTTGAGGTCAGGCATTTGAGACTAGCCTGGCCAACAGGGCAGTGGAGTAGAGGACATCTCTCCATCTTACTAAAAATACAGGGTGAACCCCCACCTTACTAAAAGTACAAAAATTAGCTGGGCATGGTGGCATGCACCTATAATCCCAGCTACTTAGGAGGCTGAGGCAGGAGAATCTCTTGAACCCAGGAGGCGGAGGTTCCAGTGAGCTGACATCACACCACTGCACTCCAGCCTGGGCAACAAAGCAAGACTCCATCTCAAAAAAAAAAAAAAAATCTTTGTGATGGGATAAAGAGGATTTAAGGTGAAAGATTTCCCCTCACAGTAGGTAAAGAAGCAAAGCCCTGCTTATTCACAGCCTGAGCCGAGACTTGAATTTCTTTTTTAGACTTTCATTTTCTCCCTTTATGAAGTGGCAAAGCCAGTTAAGCATAGATGTGGCCTTCTTTGTCCCTGAGCTTCTGGGTCCAATAATCAGCTCTGCGACTCCTCTCAAAGAATCCAGAGGATTTCCTGCCTGGACCTTGAAGTCACCTCCCCACTATCTATTTCTCAGTTCTGCTTTTCCACCTCCTAAGGGTGAATG
Source organism: Cacajao melanocephalus (assembly GCA_963573385.1). NCBI lineage: Eukaryota > Metazoa > Chordata > Mammalia > Primates > Pitheciidae > Cacajao > Cacajao melanocephalus. The sequence continues at coordinate 20,958 of CAUYLG010015538.1, read as the reverse complement.
TCTTCTCGAATGTCCTCTGGAAGAGCCTCAGCTGCACTTAACCTTGCATTTAAAGGGGGACTCAGAGGCCTTAAAATAGGCATCAGGTACACATTCTATTTATGATTCTGGGATTAAGCCTGTTTTTTAGTGTTTCCTGGGGTCAAATTTTTTATTTCTGAACTTTTTCAGATTTCCAGAGATACCTTCCCTTGGCTGTGTTCATTGTCCTCTTCAAAGGATTTCCTCGGCAAAGCTACCCTCGTCTTAACTGGAAGAGCATGGCTCCCTTAAAGAGTCTAAAATAAAGCCTTTTCCTTTAGTAACCCCTAGCTCTGTTCTTGCCCAGTTACATTTTTCTTCTAACCTTTTTTTTTCCTACTCCTGACTCACTAGTTCGGAAATGTTATTCTGCCTTCCAGACATCACGCTTTGTAAAAATTTTATTAATAATAAAAGCGAGCATTTATGGGATACTGATTTTGTAATGTATATTATCTCATTTAACCCAATGATGATGTTATTAATTAAGGAGCATTTGCTTTCTTAGATCTCCAACATCAGTCACTACTCACCCAACTGTATCCTAGCTTTTTTTTTTTTTTTTTTTTTTGAGACAGAGTGTTGCTCTGTCACCCAGGCTGGAGTGCAGTGGTGGGATCTCAGCTCACTGCAACCTCCGCCTCCCAGGTTCAAGCAATTTTCCTGCCTCAGCCTCCTGAGTAGCTGGGACTACAGGGGCGTGCCACCACGTGCGGCTAATTTTTTGTATTTTTAGTAGAGACAGGGTTTCACTGTGTTAGCCAGGATGGTCTCGATCTCCTGACCTTGTGATTTGCCTGCCTCGGCCTCCCAAAGTGCTGGGATTACAGTCGTGAGCCACTATGCCTGGCCTGTATCCCAGCTTTTAACAGTTTGTTACTGCTCTCACCTATCATATTCTCCTGTGGGCACCAATATTTTAAAAACAATTTTACCGTATCTTTAGAGGAGTTTTAGGGGAGAGTAAAAATACGTATATTTATTTTTCAATCCCTGTTCACTTAGAAATTGAAATGTTACTTTTTACAGTGGAACTGGAAATTAAGAATGTTTTTGGCATTTGGAGACATGCATAAAAATACCAAAGAGGTGCTTATAAAAAATTCCACTTTTTACTATAAATTTGTCATATTTAATGCCATAGTGTATTGTAGTTCTGGCTACAAAATGAAAACAATTTATTTTTAAACTTGGTTTTTTTCCTCTAACATTTGAAATCATTAAAAGTTGCTATCAGGAGCCTTTCATTTTATGCATATAAATGCAATAAAACAGCTGGTTATCTTATGCTCTATATGAAGGATTACATTTTAATTGCATTTTCAAATTCAGCTAAGCTAGTGATTCTATCAGAAAATATCATTTCTCCCTCACTGGCTTTTGAAAGCTAATTAGATTTTCTGAGCAACTGTTGCTTATAATTGGAATTTACTTATTATAATTTTAACAGAGAAAAACACTGGCCTATGTAATTTTAGCGCGATTAAATTTTTCTCCTTATGCCTATGTGTACCTCATCAATTCAGCAAAAGCAAAACCTGATCTAGAAGTCCCTGTGCAGCAGATTGCAGGGAAAGAAGTAGTCGGCTGATTTGTCTGGGCTGTAAAACCGTGGTGTCTGGCAGAATTGTGATAGTAATTGCTCTAAGATGCATTCTGTTTACAAAGACTAATGTTGCAGTTGCTTTTAATTAGCTGCTAGAAATGGAAAACCGTCAGGGTATGCTTGTTAGATCTACCTGAATTTATTCCATTGAAAATAAAGCAGAATTTAAAGAATATCAGTGTAAAACAGTAAACTGCTCATTGTAAACCAAGTTCAGAAAGGTAATGATAAATATCTGAATGTATGCTTTTGGATTTATGGGAAGCAGAAAAACCTGATTTCCTGTGTTATAGATCATTGCATTCTGTTTTGTATTATTTTCCTTTTTTTTTTTTTTTGGACAAAGTCTCGCTCTATTGCCCAGGCTGGAGTGCAGTGATGCAATCTCAGCTCACTGTAATCTTTGCCAACTAGGTCTAGGCAATTCTGCCTCAGCCTCTCTAGTAGCTGGGATTGCAGGTGTGCGTCATCATGCCCAGGTAATTTTTGTATTTTTAGTAGAGATGGGGTTTCACCATGTTGGCCAGGCTGGTCTTGAACTTCTGACCTCAAGTGATCTGCCCGCCTTGGCCTCCCAAAGTACTGGGATTATAGGCATGAGCCACCATGTGCGGCTGTTTTTAAATTTTTTTAATATGTAAATTTCTGTCCTGAGCAGATAATTCACTTCCTGAGAAAAGGATCTTTGCATTCCCTATTGTCTGGCATTGTGCATAATAAATATATACTAACAAATACATAATGGTAATATATTTATTTATAAAAGTATGAGAAATTGCTTTGAGAAAATCAAAGGGTTAGAAGTAAAATTAAAAGCATTGTTACAATTTATCATGCCGTTTGTTGAAAAGTACGGAGCTTTCTTTGTCCAGTGGGTTAGAAAATTTGTATTTCTTTTTTCTTTTTTTGTAAGGGATAGTGTCTTGCTGTGTTGACCGGGCTGGAGTGCAGCAGTGTGATCATAGATGACTGCAGCCTTGAACTTCTAGACTCAGTAATCCTTCCACTTCAGCCTCCAGATTAGCTGGAGCTACAGGTGTGCACCAGTGCACCCAGCTAATTTTTTTATTTTTTAAATGTTTTGTAGAGACGGAGTCTGGCTTTGTTGCCCGGGCTGGTCTCAAACTGCTGGCTTCAAGGTCTCCTCCCACCTTGGCCTCCCGAATGCTGGGATGACAGGCGTGAGCCACCACATCTGGTCTTAGGTTTCTTCATTTTATTTCTCTGTGTTTCTACAGGTCTTTAGGCCATATTACTAATAGGTTTTAAAAAGGAATATTGATTTTTTGTAGTTGTATGGCAGACACAGCTGACACCATAACTTAAGCATGCTCTGAGAATGACCTGGCATGGCAGATGCACCTGACAGCAAAATTTAAGCCTAACCTGAGAATGACCCTGTAGTCTAAGAAGAATGTGTGTTCAGAATTCACAGCTAGTAAATCCGGGAGTGGCCAACTGGGAGAGTCATTCCTTATCTGTGAGTAACATCTGAACCCTCAGCCCATCCTGTGGAACGCAGGCCATGTAGGGGATTGAGGCCCTTTGTTTTGGGTTAGATGGAGGTTGCTAGGGGGAGGGTGCCAAGCAAAAATGCTGTATAAACTGCATGCATTTTACAAGCAGTTACCGTTCTCTGCCGGTCACTGGACCACCCCGTGTGTAAATCCTCTCAAACCCTGTCTCATTGACTAGCTTCAGGTCTCTTCTTTGACCTCTCAGACATGGTGCCATCCCTACTGAAGTCATGGGCTTGGCAGCGGTCAGGACTGTTGAAGAAGGCTGAGAATTTAGGGTCCTATGAAGTGTTTAATCATCTATCTTGGTATCTGGTTTATTGTCTCTCAAGGAAAAAACATATTTGTTGATTTGATTTCATGCTAACACTGATGTTTTTTGCTACTGTACGACCTTGAATAGTCAGGCATTGACCAAAGGGATATATGGCAAATAATTGTTTTCTATCCTTAGTGAAGCCATAATGAGAATTTGCTTAGAGTAACAGCAAAGGAAATTAAAGTCTTCAGAAAAGCCGAGTGAGGATGGTAGGACTCCTTTTGCCTGAAACTTTGGAAAAGTTTCCACCCCACAAGAACAACACCCTTGCCATAGCCTTCACTATTTGGCAGGAGAAGCAGAGACTCTGCCATCTTCAAGCCACTGTAGAGTCCCTTCCACATGACATGGGAGAAATTTCACAAGCAGAGAAGTCCAAGGTAAAGGTTATACCTAATTTAAATTACTACTTTTGTCATATTCTCTGCCACTCACAGGAATGTTTTATTGCTAATCACAAATTATAAGCAACTTATACTCTTAATTGTTTCAAAAGAGCCATATCCACTGCTATGGTTTTAAACCATATTAGTCAGCTTAGGTTAAGTTATGCGGTGTTAACAAACAAACCCCCAAATTCTAGTGGCTTACAACAATAAGGATGTATCTTTTATACTGTACATCCATTGCAGGTAACTAAGACACTGTTCGATGTCACTTTCATGCTAAGATGTGGGCTGAAGGAACAGCCCCTCCCTGAGGCTTTGCTAGTGTTTTAGTAGACAGAAAAAGAACACAGTGGGAACACTCACAGTGGTTCTTAAAGCTTCAGCTTCACAGCGGCACATGTCCTGGCACTCACACTTTATAAACTAAGTCAGACGGCCGCTCTGGGGAGGGGCCATCCTGCAGGAGAGGCGGTCCCTATCAGACAGCCACTCCTAGCATCAGTGAGGCAGGAATCTACAGTCCGTTCATGCTGAGGGATGGTGAATCCACCACAGTTACTTAACGTAACAAATTGTCATCTGTTCGTGTGATGAGGTCCGGATGAAGGCCCACTTCAGTAGCAAAGACAGTGCTCTGTGCTTACCATGTCATTTCATCCTCTCCCTGAGTTTATAGGAAGATGGCCTTCTCAACCCCTTTGGATCTGTGCGGGGCCAGGAGACTAAACACAGCCAGTGGATTATGAGGAAGAATGACATGTGGCACTTCCAGACCCAGCTCACAAACATCTGGGAAAATCACTCTCCCCCAACTCCTTGAGCCTGTCTCTCCAAATCACTACTTAGAGGCAGTGTTTCCAGGGGAACCTCACCTGACCAGATACATCTGCTTTGAACATGGTTAGAACAAACGGAACTTTTTTCGTGTTAAAACATTTGGGAGTCTGTGGCTCTTCATTACTGGCTTACCCTATGCTGACCTTGCTTTGTGGTTTATTTAATGATGCACATTTACTAGAGTGATGTACATTCAATAGTGAGGTGGCCAAATACAACATGCCCCTAAAACACTGCTGACAGTACACAGCCATTTCTTTCTTTCTTTTTTTTTTGAGGTGGAGTCTCACTCTACGGCCCAGGCTGGGGTGCCGTGGGGCAATCTCAGCTCATAAAGGCACATGCCACCATGCCCAGCTAGTTTTTGTATTTTTAGTAGAGACAGGGTTTCACCATGTTGGCCAGGATGGTCTCGATCTGCTGACCTTGTGATCCGCTCGACTTGGCCTCCCAGGGTGCTAGAATTACAGGCGTGAGCTACCACGGCTGGCCTACACAGTCATTTCTACTGTAAAAATATAAATATATGAGTGAAGAACTGATTTTTGAATTTTGGTTTAATTTAAAGTGGTCACATGTTGCTAGTGCCCACCATACCGGACCCTAGACCCCTAAGCAGTAGGAAGCTTTTTGCTATGTGATGTGTTATAAATCTTTCTACTATCTCAGCAATCTAAACATAAAACCAACGTGTCTAAATTTCACACTTTCTAGATGATGAAGAGTCATAAAATGAGCAGAAAGTCTTTATATGATGTTTCAGAGGGACAACTGTGACACTGGAGTGCTGGTCAAAGTTCTTTATTATTTTGTATTTGTTTCCAAATATGGAGTGCCGAAAAACAAATGGTGCAATGGACATTTTTGCTAAAGTATAATTGTGGCCTTTGATGATGTAAAAGACCATATTCATTTCTGAATTTTTCATTGTGAAATATGTGAGATGTGAGTTGACAACTTTGCAAATGTCATGCCTCTGCTTAAATCTCTGCATTATATTTATGGAGCTGTTTGAGATCCTGGAAACCATTTGGAGGTGTTATAAAAGACTTTCTTTCTTGAGGTCCAAAAGACTATTTCAAAATAGGAGCTGAGTGATGTAATGGAAAGAACATTGGATTAGGAGCCAGAGTATCTGGGTTATGTTGCCTCCTGTCTCACTAACTGACTGTGAATTTGGGCAGGTAATTTGAAATCTGGGTCTCAGTTTCTTCTATGGTGAGTGTATGGGCTTAGATTAATCACCCTCCTCTAAAATTCCGTGGTTGAATTTAGGTCAGGTCTTTTCTCCTTAACTATTTATTTACACATGGAATGTGAGGTATTGTTTTGTTGGGGTTCAGGGGAGCCCTCACTTCCTCTGAGAGGATGTTTCTCCAGGTTCTTGGTCTATCACTTCCCAAGAATGAGAGAGGAGACCATGGCGCAGTGCGCAGTAAATGCCAGACACAAAATTGTTTGTAGAAAGTGATTTATTTAGGTAGTGAGAGAAAAAGGAGAAGGAGAGAGAAAGAAACAGCTAACTCCCACACTGAGTGAGAGAATCCAGGCAGATGGAATCCGGGAGAGGAAAGCAGCTTCCACCCTGAGTGGAAGGGAATAGAGAGATGAAGTTCAGGAGGGGAAGACAGGCTTCCACGACAGAGTGTGGAAGGGGACCCCAGAGGGAAAATCCAGGAGAGAGAAAGACGGCTTCCATGAAGGGAGTGTTCGTGGAAGGGGACTCAAACATGGAGTCCGAAGGGGTGTGGAAGAAGTGGACTTTTAACCTGAGAAGAGCCCCCACCTTCTCTAAGACCCCAGGCCAATGAAAGGAGTTCCTTAGAACTTCCGCTGGAGTGACTGACTTTTGATTCTTCCCGCGGGCGAAAATTAAAACAGAGACCATTAAATCTCCCGGATGGAGAGAGATGGGAGGAGGGCATGGCGCTGGAAGTTCTTGCCCTTAAAACCACGCCCCCTTGTGGACTCGGAAAGAGAACACATTCCCTCAGTATGAGCCCACCCTTGTCAATATAACTTAACTCTTTGTTCTAAGAAATTCTTGCTCAGGAAGATGAGACAGTAAATTAATAAATAAATTCACTGTTTGCTGTAGGGAAGTCTTGCAAATCAATTTATCAGGACAAACAGTTTGCTCATCTGGGCAAACAGTTTTCTTATTAAAACAATATATTACTCACCTGGGCAAACAGTGTGACAAGTTTGTGGAAGAATGACACTATGTATTGTAGTTTTGAAAATGAATCTATGGGCCAAGCACAATGGTTCACACTTGTAATCCCAGCACTTTGGGAGGCCAAGGTGGGCGGATCACAAGGTCAGGAGTTTGAGACAAGCCTGACCAACATGGTGAAACCCCATCTCTACTAAAAATAAAAAAATTAGCCGGGCGTGGTGACGTGGGCCTGTAATCCCAGCTACTCGGGAGGCTTAGGCAGGAGAATCATTTGAACCGGGGAGGTGGAGGTTGCAGTGAGCCGAGATCATGCCACTCCACTCCAGCCTGGGCAACAGAGTGGGACTCCATCTCAAAAAAAAAAAGAAAGAAAAAGAAAAAAAAAAGAAATGAATCTATGGAAATGGTAGACACTGGGGACTCCAAAAGAAGGGCAAGGATTGAAGAACTATCTACTGGCTACTATGTTTATTATTTGGGTGGGATTCAATAGAAACCCAAACCTCAGCATCACACAATATATCCATGTAACAAACCTGCACATATACCCCTGAATCTAATTTTATTTTTTCTTTTTTTGGAGACAGAGTCTTGCTCTGTCACCCAGGCGGAATCTACTATAAATGTTTTTTTTTTTTTTTTTTTTTTGTGATGGGGTCTCGCTTTGTTGCCCAGGCAAGAGTGCAATGGCATGACTCAGCACACTGCAACCTCTACCTCCTGGGTTCAAGCAATTCTCCCACCTCAGCTTCCCAAATAGCTAGGATTACAGGCACCCACCATCATGCCTGGCTACTTTTTGTATTTTTGTAGAGACGGGATTTCACCATGTTTGCCGCACTGGTCTTGAACTCCTGACCTCAGGTGATCTGCCCACCTAGCCTCCCAAAGTACTGGGATTACAGGCATGAGCCACTGCGCCTGGCCAACTATAAATTCAGTTTTATTTACAACTTAACTGGGAGTAAAATATCTTAGTGTGTGAGTCTAGGTATTTTTCCAACTAGCACGAGACTCTAGATAGTTTATATATTGGTGAGATTAATTACAAGATTATTGAGCACATCATAGATATTGAGTTGATTATGACAAGATGAATGAACAAAATCAGTTTTCTGTTTCAAACGTAGTTTACAACTTTATGTAAATATTTGTTTATCATATACATTGTAAGAAATTCAGTTTTCTGTAACAAACGTACATAGTCTTAAGTTTACAGTTCAAAACTCACAGAGATTCCCTGACATTACTTGCCAACATTTAAGAGCTACTTATTAGTTTGATGAGAGACAGAACATGTGCACAGTTAAACTTAAGGCAGAAATTTGTGTCTGTTGCCTAAGTGTTCTTTGTTCATTGGACTCTGAAGACCATCAAATAAAAGTACTTCTTAACTTAGTGTTTTTGGCACTGCATCCTGAATTCTTTGTTTGTTTTTCTGAGTCAGAGTCTCACTCTGTCACCAAGGATGGAGTGTAGTGGCGTGATGTTGGCTCACTGCAACCTCTGCCTCCTGGGCTCAAGTAGTTCTCCTGCCTCAGCCTCCTGAGTAGCTGGGCCTACAGGAACATACCACCATGCCTGGCTAATTTTTGTATTTTTTTTTTTTAGTAGAGATGGGGTTTTACCATGTTGGCCAGGCTGGTGCATCCTGAATTCTTAAATAACCTGTATCAAAGTTTTTTTTTTTGAAACTTCCCACTAATTATCTTTTTTTTTTTTTTTTTTTTTTTTTTTTGAGATGGAGCCTCTCTCTGTTGCCCAGGCTAGAGTGCAGTGGCGTGATCTCGGCTTACCACAATCAAGTAGCTGGGATTACAGGCACGTGCCACCATGCCCGGCTAATTTTTGTACTCTTTAGTAGAGACGGGGTTTCACAATATTGGTCATGTTGGTCTCCAACTCCTGACCTTGTGATCTGCCTGCCTCAGCATCCCAAAGTGCTGGGCTTACAGGTGTGAACCACCACACTTGGGCTTCACTAAGTATCTTTATCACACATGAGTTCTCTCTTTAATTTTAACTAAGGCCTAAACAATATTTTCAAGTTTATAATTTTTATTTTCTCATGAAGCCTGATAGGAAAAGCTTCACCCTTAGGCTCATAGTTGTACCTAAGGAAGTTCAACAATGGAGCTGAAAGCAGCTTATTGAGGACATGCAGTTAGAACTGAAGAAGAATGTGCCTTTAAGGAGGAATAACCCTCAGAAAGAGTTTCATGACGTTTAAATTCTGTTGCTTTGACAGAGCCATTCTGACATGGATTTAGGTTTTCAGTTTCAAAGTTACCAGACAATGTGCAGACAACCTCACCATCTGCTGAGCTTCACCCCACTGCTAACCAGCCTGTGGTAATGTCTTTTTCTTCTCTTCTTCCTCCTACTCCCTATCTTTGCCCTGTTAATATTGGATATAATGGCAGATCAGAAACGGGGTGAGGCATAAGGTAAAAACCAAAGAGAACTGTGCAGAAGGTTGAGGGTTAAATAACATCAGGCAGACCAACCATGTATAACTAGACTTTAGAAGTTTACTTTAGCTCTAGTATAAAAGTTAAGACAAAAGTGTTAAAAATCACTATACCTGCATAATTTGTTGATGAATACACAGTATAAAAAGGTGTAAAGTGTGACATCAACACCATAGAATGGTGGTGGGGGATAAGTAAAAGTGTGGATTATTTTTTTGTTTTTGAGACAGATTCTTGCTCTGTTGCCCAGGCTGGAGTGCAGTGATGCAAACTGCCTCCTGGGTTCAAGCGATTCTCCTGCCTCAGCCTCCTGAGTACCTGGGACTGCAGGTGTGCACCACCACACCTGGCTAATTTTTGTATTTGTAGTAGAGACGGGGTTTTACCATATTGGCCAGGCTGGTCTCAAACTCCTGACCTCAGGTGATCCACCTGCCTCTGCCTACCAAAGTATTGGGATTATAGGTGTGAGCCACCACGCCCAGAAAGTGTAGAATTTTTGTATGTGATTGAAATTAAGTTGTTACCAGTTTAAACAGAATGTTAGGAGATGTTTTATGTAAGGTCCATGATAACCCCAGAGAACATACCTACCTTTAGTAGATTCACAAAAGATAAAGAAATGAATCAAAGCATACCACTACCAAAAAAAAGATTTAAATCACAAAGGAAGACTGTAAGAGAGGAAGAAAGGAACAAGTGAACCTCGAAACAAAACAAAATAGTTAAGTCTTTAACTCTCAATAATTAGTTTAAATGTAAATGGATTGAATTCCCCAACCAAAAGATCAAGAGTGGCCAAATGGATTAAAAGAAAACCCAAGATCTAACAATATCCTGCCTACAAGAAATTCACTTTAGACTTAAAGACATACATAGGCTGAAAGTAAAGGGATGGAAAAAGATATTCCATGCAAATGGTAACCAAAAGAGAGCAGGAATGCCTTTATTTATATCAGACTAAATAGACTTTCAGTCAAAATCTGTCACAGGAGACAAAGAAGATCACTATATACTAATAGAGAGGTGAGTTCATCAAGAGGATATAACAATTATATATGCACCCAACATGGAATCACCTAAATACATAAAGCAAATATTAACAGAACTGAATGGAAAAAATAGATAGCAATACAACAATAGCAGGATGCCTCAGTACCCCTTTCAACAGTGGATAGATCATCCAGACAGAAAATCAATGAGGAAACAGTGGCCTGAATAACATTATAGACCAAGTGGACCTAATAGACATGTACAGAGCATCTCATCCAATAGCAGCAGAATACATTCTTCTCAAGCACACATGTAACATTCACCAGGCTAGATTATATGTTGGGCCACAAAACAAGACTTAACACATTTAAGAAGACTGGGATCATCTCCAGTACCCTTTTTGATCATAATGATATAAAATTAGAAATTAATAACAGGAATTATGAAAAATGGACAAATATGTAGAAATTAAGCACACAATCCTGAACAGCCACTGGGTTGAAGAAGAAATCCAAAGAGAAATTAGAAAGTGTCTTGAGACAAATGAAAATGGATACACAAACCACAATGAGATACCACCTCACACTAGTTAGAATGGTGATCATTAAAAAATCAGGAGACAACAGATGCTGGAGAAGGTGTGGAGAAATAGGAATGCTTTTACACTGTTTGTGGGAGTATAAATTAGTTCAACCATTGTGGAAGACAGTGTGGCAATTCCTCAAGGATCTAGAACCACAAATACCATTTGACCTAGCAATCCCATTACTGGGTATATACCCAGAGGATTATAAATCTTTCTATTATAAAGACACATGCACATGTATGTTTATTGTGACACTGTTCACAATAGCAAAGACTTGAAACCAACCCAAATGCCCATCAATGATAGACTGGTTAAAGAAAATGTGGCACATATACACCATGGAATACTATGCAGCCATAAAAAAAGATGAGTTCATGGCCTTTGCAGGGACACGGATGAAGCTGGAAACCATCATTCTCAGCAAACTAACGCAAGAACAGAAAACCAAACACCGCATATTCTCACTCATACGTGGGTGTTGAACAATGAGAACCCATGGACACAGGGAGGGGAACATCACACACCAGGGCCTGGTGAGTGGGGGGCTAGGGGAGGAATAGCCGCGGGGGGGTTAGGGGGTTGCGGAGGGATAGCATTAGGAGAAATACCTAATGTTGATGACGGGGCAGTGGATGCAGCAAACCACCATGGCACGTGTATACCTATGTAACAAACCTGCCCGATCTGCACATGTACCACAGAACTTAAAGTATAATAATAATAAAAAAAGACGGATATGCAACATACTAAAAGTTACAGGATGCAGCAAAAGCAACTCTAAAGGAAGTTTAGGGCGATAAATGCTCTAAACTTCAGAAGGAAGAAAGATCTTAAATAAACAACCAATTTCACACCTCAAGAAACTAGAAAAAGAACAAACTAAGCCCAAAGTCAGCAGAAGGAAGGAGCCAAAGATTGGAGTGGAAAGAGACTAAGGAGTCAGTGGAAAAGATCAACGAGACTGAGATTTGTTTTTTTTGAAGAGAAACAAAATGGACAAAACTTCAGCCTTACCAAGAAAAAAGAGAGAACTCAAAGAAATTATAAATGAAAGAAGAGATACAGGCATGCCTTGGTACACTGCACTTTATTTTACTTTGCAGATATTGCATTTTTTACAAATTGGAGGTTTGTGGCAACCCTGAATGGAGCAGGTCTGTTGGCAGCATTTTTCCAGCATGTGCTCACTCTGTGTCTCTGTGTCCCATTTTGGTAATTCACACAATATTTCAGCCTTTTTCATTATTATATCTGTTATGCTGATTGTGATCAGTGATCTTTGATGTTACAATTTTAATTGCTTTGGGGCATCACAGACTCTGTGCATGTAAGAAGGTGAATTTAATCAGTAGATATTGTGTGGGCTCTGACTACTGCGGTGAACAGCCTTTCCCTCTCACTGGGCCTCCCTCTGCCCTGAGACACAACACTATTGAGATTAAATCAATTAATAACCCACAAGGGCCTCTAATTGTTCTAGTGAAAGGAAGAGCTGCACATCTCTCACTTTAAATCAAAATGTAAAAATGATTAAGCTTAGTGAAGAAGGCATGTTGAAAACCCAGATAGTCCTGTTGTGTCAAACAGTCAAGTTGTGAAGGCCAAGGAAACATTCTTGAAGGAAATTAAAAGTACTATTCCAGGGTCGGGTGTGGTGTCTCACGCCTGTAATCCCAGCACTTTGGGAGGCAGAGGCAGGCGGATCACGAGGTCAGGAGATTGAGACCATCCCGGCCAACATGGCGAAACCCCTTCTCTACTAAAAATAAATAATTAGCCAGGTGTGGTGGCACACACCTGTAATTCTAGCTACTTGGGAGGCTGAGGCAGGAGAATTGCTTGAACCCAGGAGGTGGAAGTTGCAGTGAGCTGAGATTGTGCCACTGCACTCCAGCCTGGGTGACAGAGCGAGACTCCATCTCAAAAATAAATGAAAGAAAGAAAGCAGGCCAGGCACAGTGGCTCATGCCTGTAATTCCAGCACTTTAGGAGGCTGAAGTGGGCAGATCACGAGGTCAGGAGATCAAGACCATTCTGGCTAACATGGTGAAACCCTGTCTCTACTAAATATACAAATACATATATATCCGGGTGTGGTGGCACACACCTGTAGACCCAGCCATTAGGGAGGCTGAGGCAGGAGAATTGCTTGAACCCAGGAGGTGGAGGTTGCAGTGAGCCAAGATCGCACTACTGCACTCCAGCCTGGGTGACAGAGCGAGACTTCGTCTCAAAAAAAAAAAAAAAGATAAAGCAAAACAGCCTATTGCTGATATACAGAAAGCTTGAGTGCTCTGGCTAGAAGACCAAACCAGCCACAACATTCCCTTAAGCCAAAGCTTAATCCAGAGCAAGGTCTTTCTTCAGTTCTATGAAGACTGAGAAAGGCAATGCTGTGGAAGGAGAGTTCGATACTAGCAGAGATTGGTTCATGTGATTTAAGGAAAGAAGCCATCTCTGTTACATAAAAGTGCAAATTAGCAGCAAATGCTGATGTAGGAGCTGAAGCAAGTAATCCAGGAGATTTAGCTAAGATTATTGGTAAAGGTGGTTACACTAAACATCAGGTTTTCAATGTAGATGAAACAGCTTTATAGAAGCTTGGTAGCAGAAGGTACCATTGAGGACTTTCACAGCTAGAGAAGAGAGTCAATACCTGGCTTCAAAGTTACAAAGGACAGGCAGATTCTCTTATTAAGGGCTCATACAGCTGATGACTTTAAGCTGAAGCCAATGCTCATTGACCCTTCTGAAAATCATAGGAGCCTTAAGAATTACATGAAATCTACCCTGTCTGTACTCCATAAATGGAACAACAGACCCTGAATGACAATACATCTGTTTATGGCATGGTCTGCTGAATATTGGCCGCTTTTGAGACCTACTGCTCGGAAAAAAAGCTTCCTTTCAAAATGTTACTGCTCATTGACAGTGCACCTAGTCACCAAGAGCTCTGATGGAGATGTACAGAAGATAAATGTTGTTTTTGTGCCTGCTAACACAGCATCCATTCTGTAGCCCGTGGATCAAGGAATAATTTCAACTTTGTAGTGTTATTGTTTAAGAAATATATTTTGTAAGGCTATAGCTGTCATAGACAGTAATTATTCTGATGGATCTGGGCAAAGTTAATTGAAAACCCTCTGGAAACGAGTCACCATTTTAGATGCTATTACAAACATTTGTGATTCATGGAAGGAGGTCAAACTATCAGTATGAACAGGAGTTTGGAAGAAGTTGATTCCAGTCCTCAGGGATGATTTTGAGAGGTTCAAGACTTCAGTGGAGGAAGGAACTGCAGATGTAGTGGAAATAGCAAGAGAGCTAGCATTAGAAGTGAAGCCTGAAAATGTGACTGAGTTGCTGCGATCTTAGGATAAAATTTGAATGGATGAGTACTTGTTTCTTATGGATGAACAAAAATAAAGTGGTTTCTTAAAGATGGAATCTATTCCTGGTGAAGATGTGTGAACATTGTTGAAGTGACAACAAAAGATTTAGAATATTTCACAAAATTAGTTGATAACCAGTGGCAGAGTTTGGGAGGATTGACTCCAATTTTGAAAAACGTTCTCCTGTGGGTAAAATGCTGCCAGACAGTATTGTCCACTACAAAAAAACTTTCATGAAAGGAACAGTCAATCAATGCATTAAACTTGTCTTATTTTAAGAAATTGCCACAGCCACCTCAATCTTCAGCAACCACCAACCTGATCAGTCAGCAGGCATCAGTAATGAGACAAGACCTTCCATCAGCACAAAAGATTATAACTCAATGAAGACGTAGATGATTGCTATCTTTTTTTAGCAATAAAGTATTTTAAAGGTATGTGCATTGTTGTTTTAGATATAATGGTATTATACACTTACTAGACTACAGTATTGTATAAACATAACTTTTATATGTACTGGGAAACTGAAAAATGGATATGACTTGTTTATTGTGGTATTTGCTCTGTTGTGGTGGTTTGGAACTGAACGTGCAGCGTATCAGAGGTATACCCATTTACAGCTAATACCAAAGAAATAGAATCCTAGGAGACTACTGTGGATAATTATATGCCTACAAATTGGATAACCTGGAAGAAATGGATCAATTCCTAGAAACATACAACCTACAAAGACTGAGTCTCATGAAAAAATAGAATATATGAACAGACCAAATCAGTAAGGAGATTAAATCAGTAATCAAAAACCTCCAACAAAGAAAAACGCCAAACCAGATGGCTTCTTTTGTGAGTTCTACTATGCCTTTAAATAAAAATTAACACCAATCCTTCTCAAACTCTCCCAAGAAATTCAAGAGGAGGGAACACTTCCAAATTCATTTTATGAGCCCAGCAACACCCTCATACCAAAGCCAGAGAAGGACAATACAAGAAAATTCCAGACCAATATCACTGATGAACATAGATGTAAAAGTTCGCAACAAAATACCAGCAAACCTAATTCAGCAGCACACTAAAAACATCATATACCATAATCAATAAAATGTATCTTTGAGATGCAAGGAAGGTTCAAATATATGCAAATTAGTAAATGTGAGATACCACATTAACAGGATGAGGGATAAAAATCATATGATCATCTCAATAGATGCAGAAAAAGTATTTCACAAAATTCAACATCCTTTCATGATAAAAACTATTAACAAATCAGGTATAGAAAGAATATACCTCAACATAATAAAGGCTCACAACTAACATCATACTCAATGGTGAAAAGGTAAAAGCTTTTCTTCTAAAACCAAGAACAAGAGAAGGATGACCGCACTCACCACTTCTGTTATACATAATAGTAGAAGTCCTAGCTAGAGCAATTAGGCAAGAAAAAGAAATGAAAGGCATCCAAATTAGGGAGAAGCTAAATAGTTTCTGTTTGCAGATGTCATGATCTTATAAAAGAACCCTAAAGATTCCACAATTAGAACTAATAAATGAATTCAGTAAAGTTGCAAGATACAAAATTAACATACAAATATTAGTTGCATTTCTGTATACTGACAACTATCCAGAAATTAAGAAAGCAATTCTATTTACAATAGCATCAAAAAGAATAAAATACTTAGGAATAAAATTAACCAAGGAGGTGAAAGATCTGTACATTGAAAACTGTAAAATGTTAATGAAAGAAATTGAAGGCTGAGGCAGAAGGATTGCCTGATTTCAGGAGTTTGGGGTTGCAGTAAGTCATGATGGGGCCACTACACGGCCGCCTGTCCAACAGCGTGGGAAAAAAAAAAAAAAAAAAAGGAATTGAAGATGACAGAAATAAATGGAAAGGTATCCTCTGTTCAAAGAATGGGATGATTAATATTGTTAAAATGCCCATACTACTGAAACCAATATGCAGATTCAATATAATGCCTATCAAAATTTTAGTGGAATTTTTCACAAATATAAGAAAAACAATCCTATGATTTGTATGGACTCACAAAAGAGCCCAAGTAGCCAAAGCAATCTTGAAAAAGAAGGATAAAGCTGGAGGCACCTCTTCCTGGTTTCAAACTACATTAC
Source organism: Cacajao melanocephalus (assembly GCA_963573385.1). Lineage (NCBI taxonomy): Eukaryota > Metazoa > Chordata > Mammalia > Primates > Pitheciidae > Cacajao > Cacajao melanocephalus. Next base: position 4,524 of record CAUYLG010015538.1, on the reverse strand, counting down.
AAAGCTATAGTAATTAAAATAGTGTGGAACTGGCCTAAAAACAGCCACTGGGACCACTGGAACAGAATAGAAAGAGTAGAAATTAACCCAAACATATATGGTCAACTAATCTTTGACAAGGGTGCCAAGAATACACAAAGGGGAAAAGATCATCTCTTCAATAAATAGTGTTGGGAAAACTGGATATCCTTATGCAAAAGACTGAAATTAGACCCTTGATTTACAACATATACAACAATTAACTTCAATTGAATTAAAGACAATTAAATGTGAGATCTGAAATCATTATCTCTTGGAAGAAAACATGAGTGAAAAGCTTGACATTGGTCTTGGCAATGACTTTTTTGGCTATGGTAACAAAAGCACAGGCAACAAATGCAAAAATAACGAAGTGGGACTACGTTAAACAAAAAAACTCTTGCACATCAAAGGCAACAATCAACAGAATTAAAAGGCAGCCTACAGAATGGGAGAAAATATTTGAAAGCCATATGTTTGATAAGGAGTTAATATCCAAAATATATAAGGAATTCACATAAAGGATTTCACACAACTCATTAACAAGAAAACAAAAAGCCCAATTAAAAAACTGGCAAAGGACTTGAATGGATATTTTCCCAAAGAAGATATACAGGTGGCTGACAGGCATGTGAAAAGCTGCCCAGCATCATTAATCATGAGAGAAATGCAAGTCAAAAACACCGTAAGATATCACTTTGCACCGGTTATAATGGTTTGTATCAAAACGACAAGAGATAGTAAGTGCTGGTGAAGGTATGGAGAAAAGAGAATCTTTGTATATTGTTGGTGAAAGTATCAATCGGTACAGCCATTATCAAAAAGCAGTATGGAGGTTCTTCAAAAAGTTAAATATAGAGCTACCATATCCAGCCAACCCACTTCTCGGATGAAATGAAACCCGTCTCAAGGAGACATCTGCACCCCATGTTCATAACCGCGCTATTCACAATAGCCAAGATATGGAAACAGCCTAAGTATTTGTCAGTCAAAGAATGAATAAAGAAAATGTGATGTATATACACAGTGGAATATTATTTAGCCATAAAGAAGAAGGAAATCCTGCCATTTGCAGTAACAGGAATGAACCTGGAGGACATGATGGTAAGTAAAATAAGCCAAACACAGCACGACAAATACTGTTTTATCTGCTTATATGTGGAATCTAAAAAAGTGTAGAATGGTGGTTGCCAGGGGCTGTGGAGTGAGGGATTATGGGAGGTATTAGTCAAAGTGTACAAACTTTTGGTTTTAAGATGAGTAAGTTCAGTAGATCTAATGTTCAACATAGTAAATATAGTTAATAATGCTGTGTTTACTTAAAATTAGATAAGAAGATAGATTTTAAGTGTCATCCCTGCAGTAACACACAAAGATAACTCTGGGTATCGATGGATATGTTGGTTAATTTGATTGTGGTAATCAGTACACACTATATGTATATCAAATCATGATGTACCCTTGCATATGTGTGACTTCTATTTGTTAAATAAGCATTTTAAAATTTTACAAAAGATGTTTATAAGCCGTACTTACTCGTCTTGAGAAAAGCCATCAGTCATTCAAAGCAAAGCATCCTTTCAAGAATTTTTTTTTTTTTTTTGAGAGTCTCAGGCTGGAGTGCAGTGGCATAATCTCAGCTCGCTGAAACCTCTGCCTCCCAGAGGCACAAGTAATTTTTGTGCCTCAGCCTCCCGAGTAGCTGGGATTACAGATGTGTGCCACCATCCCCAGCTGATTTTTGTATTTTTGGTAGAGACGGGGTTTCACCATGTTGGCCAGGCTGGTCTCAAACTCCGACCTCCAGTGATCTTCCCACCTTGGCCTCCCAAAGTTCTGGGATTACAGGCGTGAGCCACTGCACCCAGCCTCAAGATTTTACTTACATTTTAAATGTTTGCATCTTGCATTCAATTCTTATTCTCCCTAGAAGCTAAAAGCATTGACAGGGTTATGGGTTGGGGTAGAAATATTTGGGCCTGTGGAAGATAAATTCATATAGTTTGAAGAAAAGAATCTGCTTATAAATATCAATTTATTATAATTAGGCCCAAAGAAAGAAACCAAAAGTCTTAATATTTTCTTAGTGATAAAGTGGAGGAAGTAACTGACGAAGTAATTTTGGCTCTTTGCCAGGGATGTTTCATATCAGGGAGGGAAAACAATTTCCTTGACAACCAACTAGTATGTATAGCTTAAGGTTATGACTGTATTCTGCAAGAAATAGACTACACTTCCGAAGTCTGCAAGTCTGAAGATAACTTGTTACAAACTAGCTAGGACATTTTTACGATGATGTGATACAGATCATCAATAAGACAGACAGAAAGGGGGCTTCACCCAGGAAGAGTTAGGATTTATAGTCCCAGTATGCCCAAGTTTTACATACTGTGAACTTTGCTAACTTTCACTTTTATCAACAAGCTGTGAGTGACTCTCCAGCACAAAGCTTTGAGTAACAAGCATGCATATATTTAAAAAAAAAAACTATACTGATGATTTGGGGGAGAGCACCACATACCCTTAAAGTTTTTAGCAGCACAGACTTTTTAGTAATTCTTCTTATGAGGGGATGATTATGGGAATTATATATATATATATATGTACATATACACACACACACGCACATATATATACGTATATATGCTCCAAAAATATTGCCAACAATAAGAACCTGAAAGTCCTCCGTGGTCTGAGTTAAGGTCAGGGTCAGGGATGAATGTTGCATTAGTTGGTAATAAAAAGCAGCCATTGTACAGTTTGACAGGCCTGTGTGAATATCCTGCTTTGTAGCTGAGTGTTCTTGCTTGTTGATCTGCTTCCCCACCCCCACACTTTTTTTTTTAACTGGTGGTTGAGAGGCACCTCCAAGCCTACTTACTTCATTTACCACTTCCTCGTTAGTTTTTTGGGCTTCTTAAAATGGCCCCCCACTCTCATGGCTTCCAGCTGTTTGTAAACGAGAATTGCCCACCTTTCTCCTCCCTCGGAGTTGCTAAACCTATCATCCTCAATTGGAAGCTCCTTCCACTTCCTTCTTGCCGGTTCACTATCAGTCATTTCCTGAGACTGACATCACAGAAGCATCATTAGATTTAAGCCCTGGTTTCATCAATTACTGGACCTGTTGTGATTCTAGACAGGGTTCTTAACTTTAATTTTCCATGACCTTTTTCCCCTTTGACGTCCCAGACCGAGCTATTGACTTTTGCATTTACTGCTCATTTCTACCTTTATTAATATTCCACTTTCTCCTGTTGATAGTATATGCTGTGAACCCCAGGAGAAGTCAACATTACTATGCTCTTGGGTAGAACTGAGAGAGATAAAGACATGAATTTGAGGCCATTGGGGCATGAGTTGCAGAGAGGCATAAATGCGAGGCAGAAAATAAGTTACGAGTGAGAATACAACTTATGAATAGCTCTTGTAAATTTCTGGCAACAAAAGGATATTGAGGATAGGGCCAGGCACAGTGGCTCATGTTTGTAATCCCAGCACTTTGTGAGGCTGAGGCGATGGATCACTCGAGGTCAGGAGTTCGAGACCATCCTGGCCAACATGGTGAAACCCTGTCACTACTAAAAATACAAAAATTAGCTGGGTGTGGTGGTGTGTACGGTAATCCCAGCTACTCAGGATGCTGAGGCAGGGATCGCATCACTGCACTCCAGCCTGGGCGACAGAGTGACACTCTGTCTCAAAAAAAAGATATTCAGGATAATTAGAGGAGTTGAAAATTACATAAGGCGTCACTTAGGATTCGGATTCAATCACATTTTATAGAAAACTCAAATGAGAGTTGCTTAAACATGAAAGGAGGTCAGAGGTAAGTAGTTCAGGGGTTGTATGGCAAATCCATGGTCACAGGGTCCCAGGTTCCTTCTCACATTCTTTTCTCGCATCCTTGGTGCTGGCCGACCTGCCAGATGTCTTCTCGTGACCATAAGATGCTTCTGGTGTTCCCGGACCAAACTGAGGATCGGCTGCTATTTCTCATGGCCCAATAAAGAGATGCAGATGAACTGCGGAGGAAGAGAGCTTTTATTTCTGCAACAGGTTATAGGGAGAAGGCCTGGAAATTATTGACAGACCAACTCAAAATTGGTTTTCCAGAGCTTATATACCTTCTAAGCTATGTCTATGTATGTGTGCATTCATTAAAAGATATAGTGATTAACTTCTTTTCATCTATAACTAAGGTCTGAGTCCTGAAGACCTTCCTCTGCAGCTTCAGTAAATTTACTTAATCTAAATGGATCCAGGTGCTGGGGTGATTACCCTTATCTTGTCTCCTGCTAAATCAAGGAGGTTTGGGGAGTTCCTTCAGACTCGCAATAAACTTGTTGGTGAAGGCCTGGGGAATTTCTTCAGACCCACAATAAAACTTGTTTAATCCTAAATGGGTCCTGTTAAGAATTCCTTTGTTATTTTGTCAAGCTTTAAGGCCCAGGAAAGGCCTAGGCAAAACTCTTGGTGGGCTTTTGTTACATTCCAGCCTTTTCA